>JACXGI010000385.1:89254-143895 GCA_016801175.1 Esox masquinongy
GGGCGGGATGGGTGCGATGGGCGGGATGGGTGCGATGGGCGGGATGGGCGGGATAGCCATGAGAGCCAAGGTTTTTCGATCAGTGATTTAAATAGCAGGCCTGTGTAGCGGCGGTACCAAATAATCCTTGTGCCAATATTACATCTAATTTCTTGTGTACTATTGTTGTGCACTATTAGATTTGGCAGAGGAAAAAGGTTATCCAATTTAGCTAATCCCCCACAGACAGTGATATCAGTGATATTTTACCAGTTGCCCAGCGTAGGATCAACTTCGTATTTTATAGTCCATGGATCAGTTAGTCCTGTCAATCATTTTCACCAGCTTATCGTTTTCACCATCATCTTGAAGGCAGTAACGATAGCTAAAATGGCTATAATGGTAATCAATATACTAGCCAGATCTATTATTTATATTTTTATATTACAAACTGTTTTTTCCTTGACCATCAAAGTAAAAAATAATTTAAAATATTTAGTGGCCAAGTGTTGTTGCCAGCTATCTAGCAGTGTCAGCAACCTATACCAGCCATAAAACTGCCCACTTGGAATGATCAGAACATAAAAAATTGATTTCTAAACGTCAAAAACAAAGTTTTATTCCCAGAAGAGAAAGCTTTTTAGTTCAAACAGCTCCTTTGTTCTTATCGAATTACATCAAATGCCTCCAAATCAGTGGCATTAGGTGCAGGACACTACAGTCACGTTTTTGATTGTAGTGGCTGGTTAGGTTGATAGTTTTACCTGATAGTAGCTATGCTTTTCCCCAGTTTGGTGGATGTCTTTTGTTTATTTTATTTCCAGAAGTCAGTGATATATGTTTAATGTAGGGTAATGAGGCAATGCATCTCGTTTGACTAAAATGTCACTAAAACGTAAATTCATTTTGTTGACTTAAATGGCTCACTCATCTTTTGGCAATTACTAGATTCAAGTATTATTCAAATGACAAAAACTTGACTACAACTTTTAGTCCAAATGAATAAGACTTGACTAAATAAAACAAGGCTTCCAAAAATTACACTGGCACACACTCTTTGTCACTCTGACAGCTATCTACCTGCTGAAGCTAAAGCGCAGCTTGTAGCCTCATCCAAGTGTTACCAAAGAGACAGTCCTAATTGATAACAAGCCCTAATGTTGATCACATTGGAGTTGAGAGCTAGTGAGAGTTTATGCCTTCAGGGCATGGTTATTAAAGTATGAGGAATGATTGCGTGTGAGCCAGCCTGGACAATGGCCCAGACATGATCTAAGTGGCTTGGCGGCTTGTTCTGGATTGAATTTGGATTCAGGAGTAAATTTGTGCCATGGACAATCAAACACACTTTGAGTTTTATGGCCACTGCATGGCACTGAATTTGTCAGAACTTGTTGTGTCACATGTGGCTTCCAACACTGTGGAATAACAACTAGAATCGACCTCAGACTCTCCGTCAGAACGATTCCTGCATTCATTTTAAATACAGGTTGACAGGAAAACCAACACACAGGGGTTACATGTCGTGTACAATCCTATCACCGTTCTACGTATGGTACATTTTTAGAAGAGAACTCCACCAGAGAATGGGGTTTCATTTACATTTTAGTCATATAGCAGATGCGCTTATCCAGAGAGACATACTGTTAAGTAGTCCATCTCTATACCAACAAACCCACACAGTAGCATGGTACCGGCGAGATGATAACCATTGACGCTTATAACCCAACAATTCCACTATTGATAAACACTTCAAAAGTTTGTAGTGTTTATCATACCTGTGCAACCGTTTTGGTAGGTAAAATATGATACACATCCGTAAGGAATAGGGGAAAATGTTTACAGAAACAAAAAAATAACAATCTCCGTCAAAAGATGTCATCAGTGCAGACAATCTCATCAATACAGAGCAATACATATGATGTGATTTCATCAATAATGTGGTTTTAGTCCCAACCTGTATTAGTGTAAATTGGTCAAAGGGAAGGATTGAAGGGATGTGACAAAATAAACACACTACCGTTCAAAAGTTTGGGGTCACTCAACATCAACAGTGAATAGGCGACTCTGGGATGCTGGCCCTTTTCCCCCCACTCCTCTATCTATTCTGGTTAGAGCCATGGAATAGCTTTCACTTCTCAGAACAAGAATAGACTGACAAGTTTCAGAAGAAGGTTCTTTGTTTCTGGCCATTTTGGGCCTGTAATCGAATCCACAATTGCTGATGCTTCAGATACTCAGCTAGTCTAAAGAAAGACAGTTTTATTACTTCTTTAATCAGCACAACAGCTATGCTAACATAATTGAAAAAGGGTTTTCTAATGATCACATTGCCTTTTAAAATGATTAAATTGTATTAGCAAACACAATGTGCCATTAGAACACAGGACTGATGGTTGCTGATAATAGGCATCTGTATGCCCATGTAGATATTCCATTAAAATCAACAACATTTCTGATCAATTTGATGTCATTTTAATGGACCAAAAAATGTTTCTAAGTGACCCCAAAGTTTTGAACGGTGGTGTAGATAGGACAGAAATACATAGATCTATTTTGGATCCTAACTACTAGGTTTTTTTGGTGCTAATAATCAGAGAAAACTGCAAAAGCCTGTATCTAGTTCCAGTATCCCTGCATACTTTTTTGTCTCCTACCTTTTTATTTCACCATTCGTTTCTCAAATATATAGTAAAGCAAGCTTTCAAAATCCCTATGGTACAGTACAGTGAATCTCGATTATCACTGAAATAACCTGGGTCCCCTGTTGACTAACTCGTTGAGCAAGAGTTCTTTCAGCTTTGTCAGTTAGCTTACCTTTATGAATTATGAATAAATACAGTATGTGGTAATTTGCTCCGTGTTGGAAGCTAAAAGAGCTCCCATGTTCCTTCTGAGAGCTTAAAACAGGGAGTTATGCAATTAAACCCACATACAACACCACTGAGGGATAAAAAATTCAAAGACTTTCCAAGTGTCAGGTTAACGTATGCTTTTTTTATAATCCTCTGATGCTGAGTTGGTGTTGCACTTTGCTTGAATAGTGGGTTCGATTCCTGGCGCCACTCATGTAAAATGCTTGCTTTGCATTACTAAAGTTGCTGTGGATATTTGTCTGCTAAATGATATACAGTATATATTATTATATAACCTGAGGAATAGTGAAAGGTGGACCACATTCTTCTTTAAAAGTAATGGATGAAGGCAATTTTAGCTAATTAATAAAAGTGGACCAATTCTCACATACGGTCTCATTACTAAAACTGGTTCTAAAGCTTGTCCCTTAGAGTAGGAGAATCTATTATATACTTTACTGATACTAAACTGACTAAACTCTGGTGGAAAATCAGTTGTAGTAATAAAGCATTTCAAGTAATCAAACTTTCTGACAAACGACCAGTTGGCATTGGAGGGAAAACAAGGGCATGAATCCGGATTGCCTCAGTTGGACGTGATGTCAACACAAACCAAATCCATTCGTTAGAGAATTGCTCTCCGCAGTGACATTTCCACATTATGCCAATCAGTCCCAAAAGAGGTTCTAGCGCAGCAATTTCTCACCCCAGGGCAAGAAGAATGATTTGAAATGGAGATTAAAATCTCACAGAGAACATCTGCCTACAAGTTATGTGCATATTAATGACCAGAAGAGAGGTTTGATCAAGTAGCCAAGATAAAAATGAGTGGGTAGTAGGGTTGTGCAGCAGCAGCTGTGTTGTTGATTGCTAACAGTCCTCTCAGAAATCACGTGCAGTAATAATAATACAAAGAGTTTGGGATTACAATTCCTCCATTCATTTTCTTGCTCCTATCAACTTGTGGTCTTCCCCAAATATTTCCATAATGCTCAAATAATACTTTATCCATTCTCCTTTCAAATATTGATGCAGCAGTACAATAGGTTTTCACTTACATTACACATTCTAAAATTTATTCTTATTGCTGAATCAGCCAATTTACGTTTTAGGTGTGAGTCATTTTGCAGATGGTCTTATCTACACCGCCAAGTCATAGTTTATTTTCTCAATAAAGTAGTTACCAGAAAGGTTTGTGGTAGTAAGGACTTGTTATAATTTACGTTTCCCAGACAGCAATCCGTGTGTTTGGCTGGATCAGACTGGTTTGTTTGGCCCTTCACTGTCATCGGTTCTGCGCTGGAAAAATGACATGTCCGTTTTTAGCCCAGGCTAATGCGTCGTGAACATTGCCCACATCTGACAGGCTCTCTTTACTCCCTCTCCCTGACTGTTTACTTGTTTACTAGCTTGCCGCCTCTGCGAAGAGTGATTTATATCAACAACACCTGACATCAGCCTCACATAGTCAGTCATACAGTCACATATGATCCACCATCTGAAACCTCCTTTAGCAAGGTTGCACTACCATCCCCGGTAACGATTATGATGACTTACTGATTATAATGAAGCAGGCCATTTCAGCTTATGGTTTAGCGAATGAGAATGAGCACACTTCCCTTGGAAATGGATGACACCAGTGTCGTTGCTAATGGTCGACAGAGCCTGCATCGATTTGTGTGACCCCGCTGTCGAAGAGTGGGACAC
Organism: Esox masquinongy; assembly: GCA_016801175.1. Lineage (NCBI taxonomy): Eukaryota > Metazoa > Chordata > Actinopteri > Esociformes > Esocidae > Esox > Esox masquinongy. The sequence continues at coordinate 93,796 of JACXGI010000385.1, forward strand.
TTGAAGGGGGAGGAGGGCAACCCATTCTCTGACAAAGTGCTGACTTGGGTATGAATTGTGAGAGCCAATATTGATTGGCTTAGCAGCGGGGTTGACAGACAGAGTGAACAATGGCTGATGGGTTGGCAGTCACTGGGAAGTGAGAGCCATGACACCATTTCGTCTTCACAGATCATCTCCCAAAGGCCATTATGACCAATGGAAGGATGATGTCTCAGGAAGAGATAAAAGATAAGATGTAATATGTCAGTATTGTTTTGTTACATGCGTTGTTGCATTTCAGAGGCCACATGAAGTTTCCAGGTTGTGACTGTGAATATGGCGGTACTATTGTGTTGGTCTGTCTGCCAAAAGAGAGCACTGCACTTACAACCACAGTGTAGGCTTGAATACTAACTGTGCCAGTAGATGACTAGTGCCTGGGAGCAATTTCCTTGGCTAAATCTCAAATCAAATACTACATACTACGTACTACAAGATGATGGTGAAGTATGTACTCTTTATTATATAGTTAGCTAGTATGCCAGTATTGGGACCGACTGGTACACACTACCTCGTCATAAAATTGCATCTCAACACACTACCACAAATAGCATCTATGAATTGTATGGATTTTGGCACTGGCCATTTTAATAATAGCTTATTAACCAGTAATAGGCTTACTCAGTGGTGAGTGCGAGATGTCCTTACACGCACCACCCCGCTACGCCAGTGGGCCTGCTAGTATTTTACTACTTGGAATAGTCATAAGAATTGAGCAATTGCTAGCGAGACTGAAGATGAACTTTACACTGCTAAAGCAATTTCATTTCATGGCACGACAATGATAGTTTTTCTTTCATTTGTGAATGGCATTGATACAATAACTATCAGTATAGATGACGATAACTGACTTTTTCGTCAAGTGAAAAGACAATAGAATCGTATGCGATTTGAGATTCTGCCCCTGTCTCGTTGTGCTTTAGCCACTCCCTCAGGCAGCTCGAACATCTGCAAAGCTAACTGGGGTAGCCAACAGTATCCCATCAGGGCGAGAGGTAGCCCCGATTTTAGAACATCTGACAAGCAGCACTTTCATGTGTTGACCTGTACATTACTATACATATGACTTCCTGGTTGAAAAAACAGTGTTGGTGAAAAGCAGAACAGCTTGGCGTGCTTTCCAGTGAGGAATGCTTGCCACAATAGACAATGCTACCAAATCTGAGTTCTTGCAATGAGACAGGGCCATACATCCAACTGAATTGAGAAAATCAGGAGGGTAGAAAAGGGCCTCAGTTTTTATTGTTATTTATTTCACTATTAATAATACATTGAGCAGTCTTGTCAGTAAAGAAAAGATTATTCTCACCAGCTCATGAAACGAGCGGTCCGTTGGAGTCCTTGTTAAAAGGAATTTGGTTGATCTAGAATTTGCCATATTCTCTAGCATATGTATGATTCTGACCACAGTATTTTTCTTTTTTCAGCACTTCTGTATGCCACTATCTTTGGTAATGTGACCACCATCTTCCAGCAGATGTATGCCAACACCAACCGCTACCACGAGATGCTAAACAGCGTTCGCGACTTCCTCAAGCTCTACCAGGTGCCAAAGGGCCTTAGTGAACGTGTCATGGACTATATAGTCTCAACATGGTCCATGTCCAGAGGCATTGACACGGACAAGGTATGGCAACCATTGCTCAAACCTAACATACAGTTTTGTCCCTTAACTTCTCGCAAATTCATTTATTGGGTAGTTTGTGTAACTAAGAAACCTTTTAGCTGGTCTGTGATATAAAGCCATAAATTATCCATCACAATGGCTATTAGTGTGACATGTAATACCAGACATTTGGCAATAATTTGATCTACAATTGTACATTTTCAGTTCATACATATTTTATACTAATTTTATGTTGTCCCTTTACCATAAATTTAAAAATCAACTGCTTTCAGTGTACATGTACAGTACACGGTTGTGCATTAAGTGCTTTGAATGAAATGTTCAAAATAGCGCTTTGAATGAAATGTTCAGTTTATAGAAAAAAATCATGGAATCATTCATTTAAAACGGTCTGACTAGCTAGCAAACAAACATGAGGTTTTATGCAACACTGGCAAACCATGGCTGACAATTCTCCTGACCAAAATAGCTGATCTTTTATCAGAAGACACTTGATGTCCCTTCTATGTTTTAACATTCTTATGTTCCTCCTAATCTTATCGTTATGCTATTTTGAATTAATATAAAAAGATGATATTATATTTATTAAGCATTATTATAATAACCTTACAATATTTATATCCTGAACTACAAATTACCTGATGTTCTGTCTATGTTCTGTTCTGATGTTCTATCTACAGTACTGTCAATAATTCAACATTATTGATCCTACCTGTTGTGTGGAGATGCACAAACACTTGTCTTCTGCCTCATCCTAGATTAGAACTGTTCCTGACCTGGTCATGCAAATGCCCGCTGGGTATGACATATACACAATAATGAGGTGCAGAGGTTATCGTGTGTGCAGTAATTATATTCTACACTATTAAACAATAGGCCTTTTATTCTCAGAGTAGAGATAGACTGACATTTGCAGAGATTCTACTATTGAAAATGACTGTCACTTTTTTCAAATCGGGTGTCCGATTTGCTCTCATCAACTTTTTTCTTTTTTTTTGTTTGATTTTTTGGAGTATTACATTCTTTATTTAGCAGGTTTTACTGTATAATGTATTCTTCATTTAGCTTATGTTGATGAACTATATTCCTTACATTATAAACAGCAACGTGCACACAGCAATAGGCTTTGTGCAAATTTTCCATGTGACCTTACATTTAAACTTTTTCTGATGTGAACGCTAAAACATCGGAAGCGTAGTGGGGAGACTGAGTGGCTATGCGAGCATGGGTTGGAAAGTAAAGGAGTTACGGCATCAAGTCTCAGAACTCGCATGCATGCATATGCCACTTCAAGAAGAAGCAGAAACTCAAGTGTACAGCGGACTAGTCCTGAGAGCGGAGATGCAGTCGCACAAGAGTGTAAACATTGAGCGCACAGACAGTGTTGCATGGAACTTGTCTGCGCCTTCTCAAAATAAATCTACTCTCACTTGATGGTGGTTGCAATTGCATGTTGAATTATTAGCAATGGCATGTTTTAACAGTAGTTTTACAGTGTAGTCTGGGCACCAGACTTTTTTAACTTACACTTGGTACACACTGTACAGAAGTGCGATGTTTGCTATGGAATGTATGGTAGAGTTCCCGTGCTATCCAAACCTTAAAGGGGCACTTCGTAGAATCCTGCTTCATTTGTTTAGCGGGTTTCATGCCTCCATGCTAACTGTAAGCTATCGAGTTCCTCACAGATAAATAGCACATCCAAGTTACTTGTGTCTTTCTCAGGTGTTGCAGATCTGCCCCAAAGACATGCGGGCAGACATTTGTGTCCACCTCAACAGAAAGGTGTTCAAAGAGCACCCGGCCTTCCGACTGGCCAGCGATGGCTGCCTGCGGGCCCTGGCAATGGAGTTCCAGACCACACACAGCGCCCCCGGAGACCTCATCTACCACGCAGGTGAAAGTGTAGACAGCCTCTGCTTTGTGGTGTCTGGGTCTTTAGAGGTCATCCAGGACGATGAAGTTGTCGCCATTTTAGGTGAGTTTTACATGGAGTTCTTCTCATATGGCACCACTTCCATACATAGTGTCCTACTTGTGACAATTGCACTACTCGTGATGAGATTGAACCTGTAATCATTCGAGGTCCACAGCTAATGTGATCTTAAATAAGTAACAATAAGGCACACAAATTTCAGATTACTTTTTATATATGAAGGGAAAGTATGTGGGAAATCTTTCGGCAGATTCAGCACATCATTACAATCATGTGACAGCGCTGTGAGCAAAACACAACATTACCGCCTCAACTCATGCTAGCTAGTGAAAGTGACAGCTTGACGTTTTGCAAGGAACGTACACATTCGCGGCCACACAAATGTTACACTTCACCAAAGATACACTATCTTTCCAAGTTTGGGGTCACTTAGAAATGTCCTTGCTGTCCATGAAAACATTCATGAAATGAGTTTGAATAGGAAATATAGCAAAATTAATAGGAAATATAGTCATTGAAAAAGTTAGAAATAATGATTTTTAATTGAAATAATAATTGTGTCCTTCAAACTTTGTTTTCGTCAAAGAATCCTCCATTTGCAGCAAGCTTTCTGAAGCACCTCCCACAAGTTGGATTGGCTTAATGGGCATTTCTTACGTACCATTTGGTGAAGCTGCTCCCCCAACAACTCAATAGGGTTGAGATCCGGTGACTGTGCTGACCACTCCATTACAGATAGAATGGGAATACAAGCTGGCTGCTTCTTCGCTAAATAGTTCTTGCATAGTTTGGAGCTGTGCTTTGGGTCATTGTCCTGTTATAGGAGTAAATTGGCTCCAATCAAGCACCGTCCACAGGCTTAAGGCATGGCGTTGCAAAATGGAGTGATATCCTTATTTCTTCAAGATCCCTTTTATCCTGTACAAATCTTCTACTTTACCACCACCAAAGCACCCCTAGACCATCACATTGCGCTCCACCGCACTTGACAGATGGCATCCAGAACTCTCCCAGCATATTTTTTCAATTAAATGTCTGGATTTTTTGCGATCCCAGACCCTCAAACTTTTTTTGTCTGTCCATAGCACTGTCCATAGCACTTTTTTCCAATCTTCCACTGTCCAGTGTCTGTGTTCATTTGCCCATCTTAATCATTACTTTTTATTTGCCTGTCTGAGATAGGGCTTTTTCTTTGCAACTCTGCATAGAAGGCCAGCATCCTGGAGTCGCCTCTTCACTATTGACATTGAGACTGGTGTTTTGCGGGTACTATTTAATGAAGCTGCCAGTTGAGGATCTGTAAGTGGTCTGTTGCTCAAACTAGGCATTCTAATGTATTTGTCCTCTTGCTCAATTGTACACCGGGGCCTCCCACTCCTTGTTATTCTGGTTAGAGTCAGTTTGCGCTGTTCTGTGAAGGAGTAGAACATATTGTTGTAGGAGATTTTCAGTTCCTTGGCAGTTTCTCGCATGGAACAGTCTTCATTTCCCAGAACAAGAATAGACTGACAAGTTTCAAAGGAAATTTCTTTGTTTCTGGCCATTTTGAGCCTGTAATCGAATCCACAATTTCTGATGCACCAGATACTGAACTAGTCTAAAGAAGCTTTTTCAGTTTTCAGCTGTGCTAACATAATTGCAAAAGGGTTTTAAAATTATGAAACTTTTTTATAATTTTAAAACCCTTTTGGGCCATTGGAACAGAGGACTGATTGTTGCTGATAATGGGTCTCTGTACACCTGTGTACATATTCCATTTAAATCAGCTGTTTCCAGCTACAATTGTCATTTACAACATTAACAATGTCTACACTGTATTTCGGATCAATTTGATGTTATTTTAATGGATAAAAAAATGTGCTTTTCTTTCGAAAACAAGGATATTTCTAAGTGACTCCAAACTTTGGAACAGTAGTGTATATCCACTGTTTATTCGTTACTCACCTCGACATCATTAACACTATCAAAGAGCAAGGAAGTTTCCAAATCTGTATTGCCAAACAACACTAGAAACAATAGAACAATAGAAAGTTGACAGCAAATGACACCATAACCTGTCTCTGGTTTCTTTTTAATGACAACATCCACAAGTACAGTAAGATTTTGTGATATTTTCACAAATACACACGTTTGCGTATATTACCAGACCACTCATTTATTTCACTTTGAAATTCTATGAACAATGGGAGGCCATTATCTTGTCTGTAGCTTCTGCAGGTATGTATATTGTAACGGGGGAGAGACAGGAAAATAACACACAACAAATGTTAGGGCCCTGTTTTACAACCCAGTTTCCAAAAAAGTCGGGACGCTGCATAAAATGCAAATAAAAAGAATGCAATGATGTGTAAATGATTTAATCCCTATATTTAATTGAAAATAGTACAAAGACAACATATCAAATGTTGAACCAGAGAAATGTTATTGTTTTTGGAAAATTATATGCCCATTTTCAATTCGATGCCAAAAATGTTGGGACAGGGGCATGTTTATTACTATGTTGCATCTCTCCTTTTAACAACACTCTTTGAAAAAAATTTTAAAATTTTCATTTGTCAGTCCGTTGGACAGTTTTCCACTTTGCCTCAGTCCATTTTAAATGAGCTCATGCTCAGAGAACGCGACAGCATTTCTGGATCTTGTTTATATATGGTTTCTTCTTTGCATGGTAGTGTTTTAACTTGCATTTGTGGATGCAACGACAAACTGTGTTCACAGACGATGGTTTTCGGAAGTGTTCCTGACCCCATGCAGTGATGTCCACTACAGAATCGTGCATGTTTTTAATCCAGTGCTGACAGAGGGCTCAAGATCATGGCCATCTAATATTGTTTTTGGGCCTTGTCCCTTGCGAACAGAGATTTCTCAGATTCTCTGAATCCTTTAATGATATTATATACTATAGATGATGAGAGATTGAGATTGAGAAACGTTATACTTAAATTGTTACACTATTTGCTTGCGCAGTCTTTCAGAGTGTTGAACCCCTCCCCATCTTTACTTCTGAAATCCTCTCTGGGATGCTCTTTTTATACCCAATCATGTTACTGACCTGTTGCCAACCTAATTAGTTGTAAGATGTACCTCCAGGTTCTTTTTTTGCCAGACCGCGTAAGCGGAGCCAGCTAAGAAGAGTGAATGTCTCTTACTGAGTGAATGAGTGAGTGACTGACTGACTCACCTAAAGTACAACTGTTTATGGTTATATTGTGATGGACAAACTGCACTGACAACAAACATAACTGTTTATGGTTATATTGCAATGGACGAACAGACACAGTCTGTCACATAGAAAACCGGGGATTGAATCCAGCCTGGGCAACAACATTCATCCCTTCTAATCGTGGGTTGGCAGAACTAGGCTTGCCTGATTCCTTTTCTTGTTGTATTGCACAACTTTTCCAGACGTTTGTTGCCCCTGTCCCAGCTTTTTTTAAAATGTGTTGCTGGCATCAAATTCAGAGCAGGTATATATTTTTCAAGGAACAAAAACATTTTTCAGTTTCAATTTCATTTGATACATTGTTTTTGTACTATCTTCTATTTTTCCATTTTACACAGCGTCCCAACTTTTTTGGAAACAGGGTTGTATTAAAGGTGGTAAAAGTGGTAGACCAGGATATGAAAAATCCAAAACAGAAAACAAACTGCTGTCCTGGGGGGACACCATCATCTCTCCCGATCACTTCCCGGTGGTGGTTTGGGAGGAATGGGTGTGTGCATCATTGCTTATGTGCTTTCTCCATTCTTCTTCTCCTGGCTTTATTCCTCTTCCTATGACTCCCACAGTAATTGAATAGTGCAGTAAGAACGGTGTCCGCTAGAGATGTTGCTGACATGTCCCTCATGGCTATTCTATCTTCTGCTTCTTTGTTTCACCTCCTCCGCTTCTCCTTCGGCTTTTGCCCTGGGCTGCTCTGCAGGGATCTTTATATACCGCCCTTGACAAGGTCCTGATGGGAAACAGCTGTGCAGGGCTGTGGCTGGCCCTGCTGGCTGGCCCTGCTGGCTGTCCCCAGAAGGTTCTGGTACCTGCCAGCCTTTTTTGCATGCATTGGCGTAATGCTGATGTAGCAGATGAGGGCGGGTTTGTATCGCATAATGCTTACAAGGCTTTGTACATCAGTAGAACAACCTTGAAATCTGCCCTACCCTTAATATGATTTAATTTGTTGTAGTCAAATTTCTAGAAGCTGAATTTTTATTTATTTCTTAAAAGAGACCAGTGTCTTTCTGTACAACCCTTGATTGTCTATTGTTACATCCCACAACAGTCCTCTTGGTTTCTTAAAGCATAAAACATCTCTTTTCTGTTCAAGTGTAAACATATAAAACACTGACCTTGCAAAGAAGTAGAGCATTGTGCTTGCAACGCCAGGATTGTAGGTTTGATTACCACAGGGGACCACTACTAAAATGTATAACAAGGTATGAACCCTGTACTCATAGCGCTCAAGATACTTAATTATGTAATATATATAGATATATAAAATACTTTTGGGCTGCTGTCTCCATCAATTTCAAATGTTTTTTTCCTCTAAATCATTAAGAGAGAAGACTGGTTATCACGATGGTGCTTGTATTTACGCAAGGGATAAATATTTGGATTTGGATTGCTCTCTCTCTAGCAGGGACAGGAACCTCTTAGAAAGGAGCAGACAAATATCCTAAGCCTGTGTTAATATTTCCAGTGTAAATAAGTCTGTTAATATCCTCTTCCCACGGGGTTTGCATGGTTAAATTGACATTGAAGTAATGTGTATCAGATCTGGTTTGAGTCTAATAAAATCTTGTCATAAACATTTTTCACATATCACCTTAAGTTAAAGGACTGATTGAGTCACCCAAAAATCAAGGCAATCTGTTTTTCTGTTAATGAAACACACATTCACTTTGCTTTCAAATTGAAGTGCCATGTAATCATATATCAAGTTAAAATCATGTACCTCAACTTGTGTAGCTGCAGCTGTTAGATACCAACACAGTAATGCATAGCTGTGGTTTTGTCGGAACACTCCAAATGCAAATGTTCAGTCTTTGTGGTTGAACAACTATTAATTTATAATCTGTGAAAAAAAATTGTAATTTATAATCTGTGACTCCATAATTTGTACCAACATGCCCGGACCATAACAAAAGTATAGGTTTTTAAAGATGCACATGTGCATTTATAACTGAATGTGTTTTGGATAGACCTATATGAGGGAATAATAATAAGTAGCCAATTCTGGCAATATGTATAAAACAATTAAGTTGATTGCACTGAACTAGATTGAATCAATATTACAAGGAATGCATTGTCTATATTTCAGAGTAATTCAATTTAGTCATGTTAATCAGTTCATTAATCATTACAGTTAATCAGTGTTTTACATGCAAATTAGTCATCAATAAAAACCTAAAAATATTCCAGGTCTAATGTAACGACACACAGCTATGACACACATACAGTGCTTTCGAAAAGTATTTAGATCAGATATGTAGATGCATTCCAAGACCTTGAGTCTGGGTCAAGTCCCAATCGCCTTGTGCTCGAGTCTGAGTCAAGTCAAGATGGCAAAGTGTTGCCTAAATAAATCATTATCATTCATTTCCACTAGTACAACCTGGCAGTGGTATGCACTGTGAAGGGAGTGATGGGTAAGCAAGACAACCTAATTAAAGACTTATTTTCCATAGGCAAGCACATGTTGATAGACCATCGTTGTACTATTTAACTCAATGCTTCTGGTTTTAATTAGGAAGATCTTGTTTTCTTTACTATGCAAAGGGTAGCTAACTAGAAGGCTGGTTCTGGTTTGCAATGGGGAAGAAAGAGTTGTGCTTGCATGATGCACATTTTCAGAGCAGGAGCATAGCCTGCCTATCTGCCCACACATCCCTGCAGCTCATAGGCTTATGTGGGCTGTGTGTGGCAAAAAATGTCCCACTGCAAAACAGAAGTGCTCTAAGCACCTAGCACTGCTAATTTTATGTCTCCACATCAAAGCATAACCATTCCAATTACAAATGAACGACAAGTCTTTGAAGCAAATACAAGTTCAAGTCCGAGTCACCAATGGCCAAGTCCAAGTCGAGTTTTTAGTCCTGAAAGTCAGTCCTGAGGCCTCACTTATCAAGCATGCATAAAAACTGTCCTAAATTTGTATTTACAAATAAAATTGAGGATCCTAGTATGCATCAAAAAGTGTGATTTACCAAATACCATCATTGTGGTTCTAAAGAATGAATGGCTAATGCAGCATATTTTATGCATCACAACTTATCACCTGCAAAATGAAATGGAAGATTGTTATCTTTACATCATAGTCTTGGGATGGTACTTTGATGTCAATCCGGGGGCCTTCTATTCCTCACGTCATTTTTAGGAACCCATAAGTAGAAAAAAACCCATAAGTAGAACCCAAAAATCCACAATCAACCTGTTGTGCGATAGTGTATGGAAAGCATATGAAACTGTTTGATTTGCAGGCATTTATCAGCTTGCTTGTTCTGGGTGAGATAAGGTTCTACTGAAAAGTGTCCATAGCAATAACCCGAGGAGGGATGGTACCTGGATGTATCTTCAATACGTTTATTTTTAAGGCAAAACAATATCTGTTGAGCCACTATACTTTCTACATTAGGGTCCCATCTGTCTCTAAAACACTCTGGAGCGTATGGCAAATCTTCATTGAAGGATCACGCTCCCATTCCATTTTACATCACCTTAGAATATTACAGTAATTAAAAAATGGCTTTACACATGCTTTTTCAGAAACCTTGCATAAAATCCCAATGGAAAAACAAAGACCTTGAAGCATCATGTTATTGAATTTTTCTGCTATTTTTATTGAAAAAAGCTATATTATCCATATTAACTTGTCTACGTTTGAGAAGCACTTTGTCTAAACATGTCTAATGTACATAAATCTTCACAACTGTTTTTTTGAATTAGTATTGTCTCCTTTGCATTGAGTCTTCTTTGGTATGCCTTTCCCAGCTTTGCACCCAGTTTGGTCAGTTTCTCCTATTTTTCCTTGCAAATCGTCTCAAGCTCTATCAGATTGGATTGGTAGCGTCAGTGAACTGCAATATTCAGGTCTTTCTGCAGATGTTTAATGGGGTTCAAGTTCGGCCTTAGACTGGGCCATTCACACAATTGTCCTAACGCCACTGCAGTGTTGTCTTGGGTGTATGCTTTGAATCACTGTGTGAAAAAATTAATGTTCACCCCAGTCTGAGGCCCGGTGCTCTCTTCATGTTTTCTTCAAGGAATTCTGTATTTTGAGCCATTTATCCGTCCCTCAGATGAATATGTGAAATCAGACAACTTTTAACTAATAAAGCTTCTCTTTCACCCTTGACTTTCGACCGGGTATGTTCTTACTAAAATAACCACTATACATATTAAAGGCTATAATTAAACAATAGCCACTCTTCTATAAAGTAGCGCTGCAGAGATAGTTGTCCTTCTGGGTGGTTTTCCCATCTCAGCAAAGAAATGTTGATATTAGAGTGGCCAAGGCCTTCTTGGCTAGTTGCTTAATTTGATCCAATGGCCATCTTGAGGGCGAATCTTTTTTATTCTAAACTCCATCCATTTCGCAATGATGGAGGCCATTGTGTGACTGGCAACTTTCAATATTTTAGCAATTTTTTTATAACCTTCCCCAGATTTTGCCTCAACACAATTCTATTTTGAAGGTCTACAGAGTTCCTTGAACTTCATGTTTTGAGATTTTTCTCAATTAATTTTCAGAAATTAATTTTCAATTAATTTCTAAAAAAAAAAAATGTCAATATGGGGTGTTGTGTGTAGATTGATGGCAGAAACATAAAAAAAGATATGTTACAAACAATAACTATAAGACAAGGAAGAGAAAGCGGTTTGAATACTTTCCGAAAGCACTGTACCTGCAGCCAGATGTTCTGATAAAAAAAATCTCAAATCTATGATTCGACTTACTATTAGAAAACCCCCCTCAAAACTCACCTAATAGCAACACATTTAAATTACTTCACCAAAACAATAAAAATAGTAGACTGAGGGGAACAATGAAAAATGTGAAACTGAAAAAGTACCAAAAGATGTTTTTTTTATATTGGTATTGTTATCCATAACAGTTCATTTTGAAATGACTAAAACAATCTCTAAGTTATAGTCGGATATCATTTGAACAATGACTTAGTCTAGTTCCTGTTAAAATTATGAAAAAAAGTGAGCCATTTTAGTCAACAAAATGGCCATTTGTTCCCCTCAGTCTATTATTTTGTTCACAAAGCTATACTGCCCCTGTCACTCGGCGCTGTACTGTAACTGCAAATGCTTGTCTAAGCTGTAATTCATTTGATCATTTCAATTGAGACACTGGAAAGCAACAGAATTGCATTTTCATAGGGAAAAAAAAGGTCTGTCTGAATGGGCAATTACTATGGTTTGTATCGTTCTGGTTAATCATTAGATATTTTTATGAGCACTGTGAAGTGAGGGAAGCAGCTTGTCATTCATAAGAGCTGACCTGAGAAACCTATCAACCGGAACCAGACCAATACAAGGGAGAACAACATAATTAACGGCAGAAAGCAGTTAAAAAAACGGAAGACTTCTCTTTTTGCTTTTGGGCAAATGAGTGATTTTGACAGGTGCTGGATACACTGTTTTTCTTCTGTACATCATCTGTTTTTCACACATCCAGAAGGCAGAAGAGGCAAAGTCCGTTTATCATCTGGGTCCTCATGAACTGTGCATTATTAAAAATAACAGTAACTTTTACCCCCTACCCCCATGGTTCACACCTCTAATTCACTAACTCCGCCTCCGGTTGGGTAATATATTTTCTGAAAAAAATATATTACCAGTTATGTAACACACTTAATGTGCTGGATCTTTTTGTGCTCAAAATGTACAGGCAGTTTGCATTGAAGCAGATTTCAGCATTGAAGTACGATGACCTTGGTCCTTTTTTTTACCATGAATAGCTGAAAGATAAGCATCATGGGAGATTCTGTAAATTCTTAAGGATGTGCGGATTTATCATTCATTCACCATCCCTTTCCATCCCTCGTTCTTTCTCTTCACAGGAAAGGGGGATGTGTTTGGTGACGTTTTCTGGAAGGAGGTGACTCTAGCTCAGGCTTGTGCCAATGTCCGAGCCTTAACCTATTGTGATCTCCACGTCATCAAGCGTGACGCCCTGCAGAAAGTCCTGGAGTTCTACACAGCTTTCTCCAACCACTTCTCCCGCAACCTGCTGCTCACCTATAACCTCAGGAAAAGAGTAAGTGCACTCTCTCATTGACTCTCTAGTCTCTGTTAACATCTTGAGAGGTGAAGACTGGTATTGCAACAGAGAACTCTTTGTCCTGTATTCCAAAACGGAAAAAAGACAGCATCTCCCAAAATGACGTCAACGCCTTTTTCCCAGCGCATGGTGCTCTTTATTTAGAATGCTGACGCCTGGACATCAATAGTTATTTGTCAAAGCTTTTTTGGTGTTTGTGCACCTTCTCTTTAATGCCATGTGTCGGCCTTGCCATGTCCTGTTTGTCCAGTGTTCATGTAACAGAAAGGACACCCAGAATCTCACCGCCTAGATCCAAAATACTGTCAAACAAGTAGACAGCTTATAGGGAGCGTGCCCATTTCTCGTAAAGGGTGCCATGTGTTCCCCCTGCCTAACTGAAAATTCAGAACAATGTCATTATCTAAACCGTGAGGCAACCTTAAATTCTCAGTCAAATAAGGGTGTGAGAACTGAACAATGGTCGGTTCCCGGTCTCTTTAGTGCATAGCAGAATTTCAGCAACAAGCAATTGCACAAAAGAGGGTATTTTTGGACCAACGCAGTCAAAACGCAGTGTATGTTTCCAAATTGTGTCCACTTAAGGTAGATTAATTAATGAATTAAAACTTCTGCAATTGTGAAAATGTATTACTTCCTTTTTGTGTTCTGTTTGAAACAAGGCCAATAATGTGTATACTTCTCTCTGGCCCAATACATTTGATCAGCAAAAATAATAACGATATGGCTATTTGAACAAACATTCCAAGAATACAGTGCCCTCTGAAATGATTTGTGTAGGAAAGCATTTCTTTTAATTTTGCTTGATAGTCAAAATTTTGGATTTAAAATCAAGCAGTTAAAATTATGTTCAATTCTACATTCTCAGCTTTTATTTTAGGGTATGTCTGTACATATTTGTTTCACAATTTAGACACTGACAAGGTTTGGGGGCAATTTGCTTGAAAGGTGTTTGGGGTTATTTGGGTGTGTTGCATCATGTCAAATCTGCAAGCATAAGAGTTGTGAATGTCTACTCTTGATTCTTGGCTCTGCATTTGACTTTGGAGTCACCTACTGCTATCTCTCAACACAAGGGCCAAAAAGGATGCGGTAAATGTTAAGGAAGCCATTTTAAAGTAATAAAGTAATTAAAAGATCCTATTAGACTGGTGAGTAATCAAGGAATACCTCTATTATGAGCAAAGATAGGGAGGGAAAACGCTTAATTGTTCCAATAAGATCAGAGGGCACAGTATGTTTTGAAAACTAAATAAACCATGTAGGCTACAGACTTCCCAATCTTGTTTAATTTATATATTTTGTCGTAGGAGAACCAGGGTGCAGCTTACACATATTCCATTGGGTATATTGCTAGGTGCGAAGCTTACCACCTGTCTACTACCTACATTAGGGACAATGTGATCTTTTCTGGTATGCAGCCATTCCTGGGGAGTATGGGGAGATATGTGTGGTAGATTAGCCTTACTTCTCAGATTCTATGCACTCAGAACCCTTTGCTTCCAGAACAAGATGAATTTTGTGGCAAAGATTCTACAAGGTGCTAAAGGCATTCCACAGGAATGTTGGTCCTTGCTGAAGCAACGGCATCAAGCAGTTGGTGCAAATTGGACATCCCAAAAATGCTCTATTGGGTTGAGATCAGAGGACTGTGTAGGCTACTTAAGTATACTGAACTTGCTGTAATGCTTCGGCAACAATTCTTAGACAGTACATGCTTTCTGATATAGACCATACTCCTGCTGGAAGTATCTATGTGACAAAGTGTAGCCATGAAGGGATCCTATTAGACATAAAGTGATGATTTAAAAATTAAATGAAAGATATTTTGCCGGAAATAATATTTCGTAACAAACTTCCTTACCTGTAAAAAGATAAGGCCTCTAAACAAAATATCCACTTTACACCCTCGGGCTTGTCTTTTAAAGTGCATGAAGGGAGCGGGATATGTATTGTTGTGTGAAAGACCCACTACGCATTATATTTCACATTGGTCAGAACTGATACAATGGTGTTTGAGTAATCAATTTTAAATGAATAATTTGACATGATTAGTAAAACCTATGCAAAAACATTAATGATTTTATGAGCACTTGACATTGCATTTTTTTTAAAGAATAGTGTTGCTGATCAGAATTTTAGTGGCTTTTAGACTTTACCTATGGCATGAGCTTGAGCTATGAGTATCTTTTTGCATCGCTCACACCCATTCAAAGCCTCATGGAAAACAAGTGGATAATGTGACTACTGTATTAAATGTTCATCACTGAAAACACAGCATTTTATTCTATACACCAAGTTGAAGGAAACGGCATGTTAGGAAAACGGCATGTTAAACAGGAGGACATGGCTGCTTCATCAGTAGGCACTTTTTTTTTCATCAGCGTGCACTCTGCTGTCCTTGTCTTCATGCAATTCAAACTTTGGTGTCAGTCAATTAAAGTTAAATTGGTGAGACTGTGGAAACAACCTGGGGTGGTGATTGTGAGCTCACATCGGGGCAAGTAAACAAAGTAGGTAGAAACGCTGTCTTCTCACCATTCATATCCCTAAAAAAATCACAATTACAGCTTCCATTTTAACAAACATGTGGGCCATGTAAATTAAACTACCTAAATACTGACTTTATTGGGATATCCAATGACACGTGTAAGCAGAATGTTGCCATTGTGTTCTGTTGTAGATGGCAGCTTCTCAGTAAATGAATCGATCAGTGTGTCCTCTGCCTTCCTGTGGAATTTGCCCCTCTACTGGCCCATGTACATTATGAAAGTACTGTTATAACTTCATCTAGAGAATCTGGTCCTTGAGAAATGTTGGCTGTGCAACCTAACAATTTCCCAACACAACTAGATTTAATTCACTAACTTCTACTGCATATCTAATTATTGTTCACAATCAGCGTTCTTAGACATGATGCCCACATCAATGTAATTGCTTTGTTTAATCTACTGTAGAAAAACTCTCAGGTACATAAGCCTATTTACCCACGCACTGATTTTGTTAGGTAACCAGAGGGGTTATTTGTGCTAATGCTAGAGCTTGCTGTAAGGTCTGAGTTATGATACAGGGCCACAGAGTGACTATCTGTGCCTTTCCAATAAGAACCTATCGTTCTGATACAAAAAAATATTATTATTTTCCTAATGAACAAGACACAGGTTTCTCTCTAGCACAGTTGGTCAAACTACATAATTTTTATGGGTAAAAAAGGGCTCACTTAAATGTCTAAAACTTTGAAATTGAAAAATATATTTATATTTTATTTCCAGGGTGCAAAAATATTGCCCAAAATATTGCCTCAGGGAAAAGATGCATCCAGTCCTACGTTGAAATAAAAGATTTCCAATTTGGTATTCATGCCAAAAACATTGTCCATCCAGGTTCTATAGGGTTGTCAAGTGCATTTTAAAGGAAGTCCATCTCATATTATTCTTATTCAAATGATTGAAAGCTAATAAAATTTTAAATGTAATTTATCTTAGATAAAATGCACTGTAAACCAAATCAACCAGTGAAACGATCTATAATATCTCCATCTTTAAACAATTTCATTAGCTGAGCGCAAATTGCAAGTGTAGGGAAAAATGGGAAGTACTTAGGGAAAGCCTTGATAATTAATCAGGGCTTTATTTAGGTGGTATGGGACCTTTTTTTGTCTTAGACATAAATTGTTCACTGATTTCAATGGCAAAATGTAAGAAAAATGTATTCACAAATGTTGAATCCACAAATCTCTGGTGAGAACACTTCACCTTTAGTATAAGTCTTGTAAAAATCATACACTGATTTTGTAAAACAGTAATGAATAAAATCATGCATAGTTGTAATCCTACTAATACATTTTGAAGGGAACATTGAAAACCAAAGTCTGTCCACTAAACCAGAATGGAACAGTACATCTTTGTGAGGCAGATTTCCTTTGCATTTTCCACCCACAAAGGCTCTTGAGATTCACATAAGACAAGCCCATGACATTTTGAAAGAGGAAGTTACTCAGGTGGTGAAAGTGATAGAAAGTCTGCCTGGGCTATTGTGAGAATCTCTCCTCAGGTCCGCTTTACCATGAATCTTACTTGAATCCTGTTACAGAGAAACAGGAACCGTGAAAGACCTCCAGTTTTGGATTTAAGTGAAGGAGCAAGGGGCTTTACACATAAGGTTTCGGATTGTGTAACACAATATGAAAATACACCGATCAGCCATAACATTATGACCACCTGCCTAATATTGTGTAGGTCCCCCTTTTGCCGCCAAAACAGCCCTGACCCGTCGAGGCAAGGACTCCATTAGACCTCTGAAGGTGTGCGGTGGTATCTGGCACCAAGGCGTTAGCAGCAGATGCTTTAAGTCCTGTAAGTTACAAGGTGGGGCCTCCATGGATTGGACCTGTTTGTCCAGCATATCCCACAGATGCTAGATTGGATTGAGATCTGGGGAATTTGGAGGCCAAGTCAACACCTTGAACTCGTTGTTGTGTTCTTTAAACCATTCCTGAACCATTTTTGCATTGTGGCAGGGTGCATTATCCTGCTGAAAGAGGCCAATGCCATCAGGGAATACCGTTGCCATGAAAGGGTGCACATGGCCTGCAAAAATGCTTAGGTTGGTGGTATGTGTCAAAGTAACATCCACATGAATGGCAGGACCCAAGTTTTCCCAGCAGAACATTGCCCAAAGCATCCCACTGCCTCCGCCGGCTTGCCTCCTTCCCATAGTGCATCCTGGTGTCATGTGTTCTCCAGGTAAGCGAAGCACACGCATCCGGCCATCCACGTAATGTAAAAGAAAACGTGATTCATCAGATCAGGCCACCTTCTTCCATTGCTCCGTGGTCCAGTTCTGATGCTCATGTGCCCATTGTAGGTGCTTTCGGCAGTGGACAGGGGTCAGCATGGGCACCATGGGTCTGCACTGTGTGTTTTGACACCTTTCTATCAGTACCAGAATTATCTTTTTCAGCAATTTGAGCTACAGAAACTCGTCTGCTGGATCAGACCACACGGGCCAGCCTTCGCTCCCCACGTGAATCAGTGAGCCTTGGCCGCCCATGACCCTGTTGCCAGTTCACCGCTTTTCCTTCCTTGGACCTTGATAGGTACTGACCACTACAGACCGGGAACACCCCACAATGGCTGCAGTTTTGGAGATGCTCTGACCCAGTCGTCTAGACATCACAACTTGGCCCTTGTCAAAGTTGCTCAGATCCTTACGTTTGCCCATTTTTCCTGCTTCTAACACAACAGGTGCCATGATAACGAGATTATCAGTGTTATTCACTTCACCTGTCAGTGGTCATAATGTTATGGCTGATCGGTGTATTATCAATGTAATAATTGGTCATTTAACCAGCTCAATTTCACCTACAGCTTAATAAAGTGAAAGTGGTCTAAAATAAAAAAAAGCATGGGCTAAATTCCCAAAGACAACAGGAGTAAAGAAAAATCTTTAGAGTCTCTGAAATAGGGCCAAAACCCAAAAAACTGGTACAAAACCTGTAAACCTGGTATACAACCAGACCTTAAAGAGGTTAATTAATACTTTTCTGACTGGCTGATTAGATAGTTCATGGTTCGGAGTATGGACCACCAATGGCAGACGGTTATACTTTAAAGACAAGGTTAAAGCAGAGCCAGGTAGTCTGGCCAACGCAGTTTACATAAGTCAACCGGGGAAACAAATGCTACAATCATATTCCCTTTTGTGGTATATTATTACTACTGCAATACAATAACTAAATACCACTTCTATGTTATGCTATAATGACAATTACTGCTACAACAGCTATAAAAGTCTATCACTGTTAACAACAGCAACACCAGCAATTTCGACAAGACAAATCCCATGTACCTTCTCTCCACCTGACAGTGTAGGCTTATTAACTAGTGGGCGGTTATTGTCTGGCATCACCAGTCTCTCTCTCGATCTTCCTACAACTCGCCTGTTCTCCGCTTTCTTTCCTGTGGTTTCCTCTCCACCCCTCGTGGCCCGGTCACGGCATCTCCCTTCTCCTGATCGATCTGAAACCCAGCCTGATGCATGGGACCTGTTCTGCCTCACTGCAATAATGATGTCCTGTGTGAGAAATGACCCTGACTCTCTTGAGTAGGTACAGCGTTTGTGTCCCACTTCCATTACCCGACACAGCACTCGTTTCACAGGACAGTTCTTTTGACACATTAGGATAAAAAAACAAAAATGGATCCCACTCCCCCTATCGTTCTTAAGATTCTGATATTTGTTACACCAATCAATAACATCTGTATGAATTATCAACATATTGCCTTAAGAAATGTTCTATAACATTAACTATACTATAACATTAAAGAACCATAAAAAAATGTCTGTTCTACAAACCATTATTGACTAACGACTCTGTTCCTTATGTTAATTTTATACCTAAAAAGATTATAAATACCCGTTTAACACCCATGGCTCTAACTACACATTATTGATTGATTGGTACATTTACAGTTCCAGGTCAGATAAGTAACTTAATAGATAATGATGAAATGGGTATGGATGACATGTTTGATGCCAGAAGGATCCTTTGGGAAAGCCTCTGCAGTCTTCATGACCATGTTACCCTACAGTATTCTGAGGAGGTGGTTTCACAGGAGTCTGAGGTCTTTTACTGCACTGGCTACAGAGACATTTTGTTGAATGTTAAGTCTTAAACAGTTTTATTGTTACTAACTTTCATAGTAAATTATTAACCAATATGAAGTGTATTAATATGCAAAATTCTGGTGTAGTTGGGAGTAACAACTACACCAGATTCTCATGACCATAGATTTCTTTTTCTAAATTACACAGATGGTTGGAAGAAATAGCCTTCACCCTGCTTCCCATTTAGAAGCACCCACATAATGTGATGCATTCCATTACCTTGTTCCTCAGGTCAAAGTGTTAACATCACAGCACTCCACTCTGCTGAAAAACACAAGTGCAGCAGTTAGGTATTTGTGGGATTGTATGATGAATACACAAATGTCATTTACAAAGTTGTAGCATTTTGGAGCATTCTATGGATGAAGGTCCGAATGTGTATTAGTCATAGGCTGCCTCTGGAGGGATGGCTAAACCTGTATTTCATGCTTGACAGGATGTTTTGGGATTTTCATTGGGACCAGCAGTTTCCAGTGACTTACAAACTTGAATTCAATTATTGCTGAAAGTATGTATGCTTACCCAATTCACTCTGAAATGTCTGATGTAACAAGATAAATACTTGATTAGACAGATACAATGTCAAGGTTTCAAATGAATTCCCCTGGAAGCATATCTGTGCTGCAATGTTCTCTTTGATCATAAGCTCATCTGAATGTACAGTACTTGGTTGAAGAGATTGTTAAAAACTGTATTGCCTCCAAATGTATGAAAAAGTGACAGATGTGGTACAAGAGCAATGTACACTGCTCAAAACAATTAATGGAACACAATCATTACAGTATAACACCAAGTCAATGAAACTTCAGGGATATCAATCTGTCCTGTTAGGATGTATAAGTGACTGTGAATCAATGTCACCTGTTTTGGGGCAAATGAAAGTGATAACAGGTGCACTGGAGAGGCAAAAGCAAGATAACCCCCAAAAAGGGAATGGTTTTGCAGGTGGTGGCCACAAACAATTGCTCTTTCCTTTTCCTTCGTGACTGATTCTTCTCTAGTTTTGCATTTTGCTAGTGTCTTTGTCACTACTGGTAGCATGATGCAATACCTGCAGCCCATTCAGGTTGCACAGGTACTCCAGCTCCTCCAGGCTGGCACATCCATACGTGCCGTTGCAAGGTTTGTTGTGTCTCTCAGTACAGTCTCAAGAGCATGGAGGAGATACCAGGAGATATGCCGTTACACGAGGAGAGCTGGACAGGCCCGTAGAAGAGCATCAATCCAGCAGCAGGACCAATATCTGCTCCTTTATGCAAGGAGGAACAGGAGGAGCACTGCCAGAGCCCTACAAAATGACCTTCAGTAGGCTACTGGTGTGCATGTTTCTGACCTAACTGTCAGAAACAGACTCCATGATAGTGGCATGAGGGCTCAACGTCCTCTAGTAGGACCTATGCTCACAGCCCAGCATCGTGCAGCTCGATTGGCATTCGCCAGAGAACACCAGAATTGGCAGGTCTGCCATTGGTGACCCGTTCTCTATACAGATGAGAGCAGCTTCACACTCAGCTTGTGACAGATGTGAGTCTGGAGACACTGTGATGAACGTTATTCTACCTGCAACATCATCCAGCATGACCGGTTTAGCGGTAGGTCATTGATGGTCTGGGGAGGCATATCCTTGGAGGGTCGCACAGACCTCCATGTGATAAGATCTTTGTCATGAACATTGGCGCATCAGAGGCAACCTAAGTGAGTTGGAAGAACATATTTGAAAAAACAAAAACAGCAAATGAAAACAATGTTTAGCATTAGGTTTATTAAGTTATGTTCAGCATTAGGTTTAACATTGCTGAACGTTTCTGAAAAATCAATTTTGGTTAGTACTCATCATCACCTAAACTACACCCATAATACATGAATGTGTGTTGATTAGCCCGAGTAAACAGTAGCCGGCTCCAAACATAAGCCTGCTCAGCCTGACCAGGCTGATATCCATGTAGCTTTTAAATGTGCATGCAGGATCAGATGACTGTGAGTCTAATGTGAATTTACAGACCATTCAACATGTGGATGTTACTTAAAAAGAAAGACATTCTCTTGACAAAGAAAACATGAACAGGGTTTTTTAGAAGATGTACACTTGCATCGATTAGGCTTGTTGATGTATATTATGGATGCTTTGAACATGGGCACTAAGTTCCATAGAAATTTTAGTTAAGAATACTTTGATAGCTGGGTAAATAAAACAAGTATACTACTTGCATAATTGCACAGGATGTCTTGGATAAAAAGTTCAATGTCCATGTTTGCAGTGTGCTTTTAATGGTCTGCATCTCCATATAAACAGTTCCACAAGTGGCCATATCCTGAGATGCTTATCACAGAGGAATTGAGATGTACACATTGTGTAAAAGATTGTTATTCTGACCAACCAAATATCTTAGGAGGCACAGGGAGGTTATACAATTTCATTCAGTGTATTTCTCCTTAAAAATTTAACTGTCAAAAAAATTGTTACAGTTAAGATACTTGATGCTGCTGTCCTGTTTTCTTGTTACAGATTGTGTTTCGGAAGATCAGCGATGTGAAACGAGAAGAAGAGGAGATGCTTAAGAGGAAGAATGAGGCCCCTTTGAATCTCCCTCCAGACCACCCAGTCCGTCGCCTCTTCCAGCGCTTCCGGCAGCAGAGGGAAGCACGCCTGGCAGCGGAGCGAGCGTGTCAGGGGGATTCACCGGACGTGGAAAGAGGCATTGTCCACCTGGAGCAAACCAAGGTCCGCGAGGTCCTTGCTTCCACAAGCATCATCACTGTTACCGAGAGCCCTGCTACTCCCAAAGCCTTGTCTGCTTCATCCTCCAGGACCTCTAGTCGAGTCATACTTCATGCCCCCGCCATCCAAAACGGCAACCTCATAGGCTGCAAGTCAGCAGAGGCTCCACCCAAGACATCAAAAGGCTGGGGTCGTTTCAAGGAGTCCGTTGTGAAAGCAGAGTCGTGGAGCAGTGTTTCTAAGGCAGAGTCCATGGAGACCTTACCGGAGAGGACTAAGTCTCATGACGAGAATTCTCTCAAGAAGACGGACTCTTGCGACAGCGGTATTACTAAGAGCGACCTGCGCTTGGATAACATGGGAGAAGCAAGGACTCCACAAGAACGGAGCCCTGTACAGTCAGAAGGGAAGCTTTATGTCTGTCCGATGCCTAAACAGACGATGCATGCTTCTTTTCTGGAGCTTAAGCAAGAACTTAGGGGAGACATTAAGTCTCTTTATGACCGCATGGCAGTGCTGGAAGCCCAGCTGACTGAGATGCTTCAACTGCTCAAATCAAACAAGGCCACAGGTTCGAGAAAGGCCTCTCGCTCATCTAGTTTCTTTGAGATGTCACGAGCAGCATCCCCGGAGTCAGATAAAGATCAGGATGACAGCTTCTCAAAATCTTGACATTCCGCAAGGTTTGTCAGTTAATGGGATATATAGTGTAAATGCATCCAGGAGGTCTTCTGGAAAAATGTGGAAATATCTTGGAAGTGTTATGAATTGATTTTACGGGCTTTGTTGCTCTTGCTTTTTGGGTGGGGGCATCTTAATTGATCTACATTTGTATAATCTCTGCGCCCTGAGGCATATACATACTGTGCACATTCTATGGGTTCAAAAACAGCAAAATGAATGCATGTTATCAAAAAAAAAATTATAACAATCTTTTTTATCCCATTAGACCTGCTTTACTTTAGAACGGGAAGAAAGTCATATTTTTTATGGTAAAATGCTGCAGTGGCACCAGCAGTGTTGCAATGTTGCATACCCACAATGGAGGTTTTCATAATTCAAATTAGCAATAATATTTGATTGCATCAAGCTTTTTACCAGGTGTCAAATCACTTTATGTTGCAGGATTGTGATGATGTGGATGTGAATTTTAGCAACAGAAAAGATGTGCATTTCAAAAATGGCATGGTTCATAAATGATTTAGCTTTCCTGATGATTTAGTCAAAGGTTAATGCATTTACTTGTTTTGTAAATGAGGAAAGATTGTTATGTTGTATATCTATTGGGTAGTTAGTAAATGAATGTGAGCACAGCTGCACAATACATGAAAGCAAACCATGTGTGATATGGGACGCTTGGTATTTGTATATTTTGTGTTTAATTTCATATCATTTTTGGCCATTATATTACTGTACGTTGCAAAATTTACACCAAAAACACATGTTGGAGACATTTTAAAGTGCACCTTTTCAGCCCATCCAATTGTTATGTTCTTTGGTTTTTTAAAGCAACACAAAACTACCTTGAATGCATTGTTAATTGCACCATTGTTAATTGCACCATTGCGCTCTCCTAGTGGTATTCAAATGAAAGGGGAAACCATGACTGGAAACATTCAATGTATGGTGGAAACCACTATTTATTTTTTTAACAGATTTTGTCTATTTCAAATGAACATCCACCTTGAATTGCCCAAGGTGAACTCATCATGAATTGATCTTGACTATGACACCTTAATGTGCATTTCGGTTCAACAGTGCTGATGTAATATGCAAACTATTGCCATTTACTGTATATTGTGTCTGTTAAATGAGTAAAATACGATACTTGTATGTGGCATTTATGGATAATGCACAAGGAAATTCTCTGTTGCACTATGGTAATTTATAGCAACAATGTTTTCCATGCATGACAACTGAAGCTGAATTTTCCTTCATCAATAATAATTACATTGAAGTTGAATCAGTTTTTCCCCAATGCGAACCTTTGACAAGTTTCCCATCTGTCATTTTATTAAATGAACAACTTGACCTTTGTTGCTGTCTTGAGTACGCTCCTTACTTATTCAGGCAATAAGTAAAAAAATAGAATTGGTAAAGAAATGTTTGGATACATTATTTTATTTGACACAGTTTTTGTTGTCAAGCACCAATTTCTTTCCTGCAGCCTTGTTTTGTGTGCATGATTGCACATTGTTTGTATTTGACCTTAAACTGTAAGAATATCATGTATACACTGTTTCGGGATTTCAGATTTACTCAGATACTAATAATGAATTGTAATTAACCAGTAATGTACATGTTATTGTATTCACAGCTTGTCGGCAATGATGAATGTCTTGGCAAGAACAAAAGATGAGTATTTGTGAAATGTTCATAATAAAGGCTTTTGTACTTTGAATACATCTTTGAAATTGGTAGGACTTCATTGTACTACATTCAACTAGACAAACTTCAGGGTGTAAAGACATACGCAATAAATGCATATTCATTGCTTGCTATTATTAGAGACATTTTCTAGGGATTTCATCCCTTTTTAGATTACATTTTAAAGCTGTAAAATGTGAAGCCTTTCACTAGCGACTGTAGAAATAATCTGAAACTGCTGGATAAAGCCAAAACCACACTCAATATACATCAAAACAAGTCATAGTTGAAAAGATAGCAGTTTGTGAATGTAGAAAAGACCTCTTTGTTTTTCTCGGTTCCTCGTTCCCACAATCCTGACCAGTCTCCCTGTCCCTGCTGCTGAGAAGCATCTCCAGGGCATGATGCTCCCACCACCATGCTTATCAGCAGGGTTGGTATTAGCCTGGTGAGGCTAAAAATCTAGGAAGAGTCTTGGTATTTCCAAACTCCTTCCATTACACAATGATGGAGTCAACAATGCGTCTGGGAGCTTTCAATGTAGCAATTTTTTAACCTTCCCCAAATATGTATTTATGAATTATGTGTATAAAATAACTAAATGTAGAGAAAGTAAAGAGGTCTAAATACTTTCCGAAGGCATTGTACGTTTTACAATGAGGTAGAGCAAAAAATACAGCATCTTTTGGAAATCATAAGGGTAAGTGTTAAAATTAAATTTGAAATATCGAAGGTGATAAGGTTTGTCAAAGCAACTAATAAGAGTGTATTAAGAGGGTGGTGTTAGACAGTGGTTAATTTGATCCGGATCCTCCCGGAATAACATCCAGCACCTCTCAGATTTCCCTCAGTTTGTTCCGGCACCTACTTTTCACAGATCCGGTCTGCTGCGCATGACTTGTCTTTTTCCATCTCTGTGTTCGCTTTGCACTGTAAACATTCTACTAAAAGCGTTCAGAGTTCATAAAGTTGTCTTTTCCTGCAGCCTCTTGTAGCCTCAGTACCACCTGACAAGATTTTGAAAGTTTTAGCTTTCCATTTTCCCCTGTTTGTGCTACCGGATCTACAGGCTGTAGCCTATTTGCGTCGATTTGCCAACTGGATCCATGTCTGTTGTGTGCCCAAATGTGTTCCGGGACCTCCTGATTTACAAATTAAGCACTGGTGTTAGATCAACATAAAAACATGCAGTAAAAATTGCATTGAAGCATGACATCTTTCCTAAAGACTCAAGAGTGTTTTCTCCTCATTCACACATCTTCAGACAAAGTGATCTATTTTTCCTGCTTATGACAAAGATCCTAGAACAATGGTGAGAATAAAAAAAAGTATATATTCACAAAACCTGAGTCATGTCATCTGTTACATAATGCCCTATTAATCAAATCCTCCGGATACAGTAGTATACAAACAATTGTATTTTCTTGAAAAAGCCTTGAGGACACTGCAGGCTTTGTTGTGTTTGTCCAGTTACTATAAGTCATGGCACAGCTGTGAGTGCTGAATCTGACATACAGTTAGGTCCGGAAATATTTGGACACTGACACAATTTTCAGAATTTTGGCTCTGTACGCCACCACAATGAATTTGAAATGAAACAACCGAGATGCAATTGAAGTGCAGACTTTCAGCTTTAATTCAAGGGGTTGAACAAAAATATTGTATGAAATGTTAAGGAATTGCAACCATTTTCATACACAGTCCCCTTATTTCAGGGGATCAAATGTAATTGGACAAATTAACACAATCATTAATAAAATGTTTATTTTTAATACTTTGTCAAGGATCCTTGGCAGGCATCGACTGCTTGAAGTCTGGAATGCATGGACATCACCAAACGTTGGGTTTCCTCCTCTGTGATGCTTTGCCAGGCCTTTACTGCAGCTGTCTTCAGTTGTTGTTTGTTCGTGGGTCTATCTGCCTTAGGTTTTGTCTTCAGTAAGTGAAATGCATGCTTGATCGGGTTGAGATCAGGTGACTGACACGGCCATTGCAGAATATTCCACTTCTTTGCCTGAAAATAACTCCTGGGTTGCTTTCGCAGTATGTTTTGGGTCATTGTCCATCTGTAAAGTGAAGTGCAGTCCAATCAACTTCGCTGAATTTGGCTGAATCCGAGCAGACAATATATCTCTATACACTTCAGAATTCATTTGGCTGCTTTTGTCTTCTGTCATATCAATAAACACTAGTGACCCAGTGCCATTGGAAGCCATGCGTGGTCATGCCAACACACTGCCTCCACCAAGTTTTACAGATGATGTGGTATGCTTCGGATCATGAGCCGTTCCAAGCCTTCTCCATACTTTTTTCTTCCCATCATTCTGGTACAGGTTGATCTTAGTTTCATCTGTCCAAAGAATGCTGTTCCAGAACTGGGCTGGCTTTTTGAGATGTTTTTTGGCAAAGTCGAATCTGGCCATTCTATTCTTGAGGCTTATGAATGGTTTGCACCTTGTGGTGAAGCCTCTGTATTTGCTCTCGTCAAGTCTTCTCTGTATGGTAGACTTGGATAATGGTATGCCTACCTCCTGGAGAGTGTTCTTCACTTAGCTGGATGTTGTGAAGGGGTTTTTCTTTACCATGTAAACGATCATCCACCACTGTTGTCGTCCGTGGACATCCAGGCCTTTTTGTGTTGCAGAGCTCACCAGTGCGTTCTTTGTTCAAAGAATGTACCAAACTGTTGATTTGGTCACTCCTAATGTTCCCGCTATCTCTCTGATGGAATGTTTTTTTGCAGTCTAATGATGGCCTGTTTCACTTGCACTGAGAGCTCCTTTGACCACATGTTGTGGATTCACAGCAACAGCTTCCAAACGCGAATGCCACACCTGGAATCAACTCCAGACCTTTTACCTGCTTAATTGATGAAGAAATCACAAAGGAACAGCCCACAACTGTCTATGAAAAAGCTTTTGAGTTAATTGTCCAATTACTTTTGGTCCCTTGAAAAAGAGGGGGCTACATTCTAAAGAGCTGTAATTCCTAAAACCTTTCTCCAATTTGGATGTGAATACCCTCAAATTAAAGCTGAGAGAATGCACTTTAAGCCCATTTTCATTATTTAACTGTAACTGGAATATGTTTTGGTAAACATACAAAATAACAAAACTTGTGTCAGTGTCCAATTACTTCCAGACATAACAGTATCTGTTCTGTGTTTGAGAAAATATTATTTGTTTCACATCCGAATACAGAAAATTTCGTAATGGTATCCACAACCCTCACACACATTGGATGGGCAACCAGAAAGCACCAGCTGTACTATTGGGGATCTGAAAGCCTGAAGAGTGAAATCAACAACGTAGTATGTTAATACCTTACATGTAACCAAGTGGTGTTGTATGCATAAATAGGATTGGCTTGGCCTTTGTAGAATCAGATTTGTACCTGTACTTTTGCTTGAGCAATGCATCTAGTGACAGCGCAGCAGGAAAGACGAACTGAAACAAATATTTTGGTAAACACCTGTGAGCAGATGCTGTGGGGATAAGTGAAGGACTTGAATGCTAGCAATAGAAGGCAGTTCCTGGAGTTTGATTCCACACATGGGAAGTTGAGCATGTGCCGTTAACGTGGAAGTGCCACTACAGTTTTGTTTTGTACTAGTATTTTGTTTTTTTGAGATTTCTTCCCGTACAACCCTGTTTCCAAAAACGTTGGGACGCTGCATAAAATGCAAATGAAAACAGAATGCAATGATGTGCAAATCATTGTCCATACACTAACTGAAAATAGCACAGAGACAACATATCAAATGTAGAAACTGAGGAATTGTATTGTCTTTAAAAAATATATGCCCATTTTGAATTTCATGCCAGCAATATGTTCCAAAAAAGTTGGGACGGGCATGTTATCCACTGTGTTGCATCACCTCTTCATCTAACAATACTCGGTAAGCGTTTGGGGACTGAGGAGACCAATTGCTGTAGTTATTAAATTAATTTCCATTATTGCTTGATATAGGATTGCAGCTGCTCAACAGCTCAGGGTCTACTTTGTCATATTTTTCATTTCATAATGCGCCAAATGTTTTCAATGGGTGACAGGTTTTATTTCTTGTGAGAATCACATTCAGCAGTAGGTCATAACAGAACGGCACAATCATTAAAAAAACATGGCAACAAAGAAAAAAATTAACTGACCCCTGTTCAAAAGTCTGCATACCCTTAGTTCTTAATACTATGTATTGCCATTGTCTTTTGTAATAGTTGTCTACGAGGCCCCAAATTCTTGCAGGTGGTATAGCTGCCCATTCGTCTTGGCAAAATGCCTCCAGGTCATGCAAAGTCTTTGGTCATCTTGCATGAACCGCATGTTTGAGATCTCCCCAGAGTGGCTTGATGATATTAAGGTCAGGAGATTGTGATGGCCACTCCAGAACCTTTTTCTGCTGTAACCACTGCAGGATCAACTTGGCCTTGTGCTTAAGGTCATTGTCGTGCTGGAAAGTCCAAGAGCGCCATGCGCAGCTTTCGTGCAGAAGAATGCAAATTGTCTGCCAGTATTTTCTGATAACATGCTGATAACATGCTTGCCATCAATCTTGCCATCAATTTTCACAAGATTCCCTGTGCCTTTAGAGCTCACACACCCCCAAAACATCAGTGAGCCACCACCATGCTTCAAAGTGGGGATGGTATTCTGCTCACTATAGGTCTATCAGTCTTGTTGACCCCTCTCCAAAACGTACCATGTGTTACGAACGCTAGGAAAACTTATGATATGTTAGAAACGCTACTAAAGCATATCATATCTACATAGTACTTATGGTTGTGACCACAAAGCTCTATTTTGGTCTCTTCACTCCAAATTGCAGTGTGCCAGAGGCTGAGAGGCGTGTCACGTTGTTGTCGGGCATTTTGTAACCGGGCTTTTTTGTGGCATGGGTGCAGTAAAGGCTTCTTTCTGGCAACTCGACAATGCAGCTCATTTTTGTTCAGGTATCGTCGTATTGCGCTCCTTGAAACAACCACACCGTCTTTTTCCAGAGCAGCCTGTATTTCTGCTGAGGTTACATGTGGGTTTTTCTATGTATCCAGAACAATTCTTCTGGCAGTTTTGGCTGAAATCTTTCTTGGTCTACCTGACCTTGGCTTGGTATGAAGAGATCCCCAAATTTTCCACTTCTTAATAAGTGATTGAATAGTACTGACTGGCATTTGCCAGGCTTTGGATATCTTTTTACATCCTTTTACATCTTTATAAAGTTCCATTACCTTGTTACGCAGGTCTTTTGACAGTTCTTTTCCATTACCTTGTTACAGGGGTCAGTTAATTTTCGGCTCCCCATGGCTCAGTATCTAGTCTGCTCAGTGCATCCATGTGAGAGCTAACAAACTCATTGACTATTTATACACAGACACTAATTGCAATTTAAAAAGCCACAGGTGTGGGAAATTCACCTTTAATTGCCATTTTCACCTGTGTGTGTCACCTGTGTGTCTGTAACAAGGCCAAACATTCAAGGGTATGTAAAACTTTTGATCAGGGCCATTTGGGTGATTTCTGTTATCATGATATAAAAAGGAGCCAAATAACTATGTGATAATAAATGGCTTCATATGATCACTATCCTGAAAATAAAATACATTTTTATTGCATGATCAGTCATATTTTCAAGATCAATGCCAAAATTTCACAATTTCTGCCAGGGTGTGCAAACTTATGAGCACAACTGTAACGTCACTGTACATTGATCTAGGTACCTAGCTATTTTGTTGGGAAACCTATAACACAATTTGCAATTACTCACTCCATAGCGATGAGTACAACCTGGCACAAAACACATTCATGGCAGTGTATTGTGTGTATATACAGCTCTGGAAAAAATTAAGAGACCACTCCTAATTTATCTTAAATCAGCATCTCAACTGTACATGTATGGCAGCCAATCCATTCCAGTGTCTGTTAAATTCCAACACAGGCACACCTCATTTTAACTAATGAGGTACTGATTAGGTGATTACCTGAACCAAATCTAAAGTATAAAGTACCTGAACCAAAGGAAAAGTATAAAAAACACTGCTGTGGTAATCAATATCCTCTTGCAATAGGACCAGCTGGATGGCAAAAACAGTACAAGTGAGAGAAAACATTATTTGAAAAACGCATGTCAAAAATGTTATAAATTGATTTGCATTTTAATGAGTGAAATAAATATTTGATCCCCTCTCAATCAGAAAGATTTCGGGCTCCCAGGTGTCTTTTATACAGGTAACGAGCTGAGATTAGGAGCACACTCTTAAAGGGAGTGCTCCTAATCTCAGCTTGTTACCTCTATAAAAGACACCTGTCCACAGAAGCAATCAGTCAATCAGATTCCAAACTCTCCACCATGGCCAAGACAAAAGAGCTGTCCAAGGATGTCAGGGACAAGATTGTAGACCTACACAAGGCTGGAATGTGCTACAAGACCATCGCCAAGCAGCTTGGTGAAAAGATGACAACAGCTGGTACGATTATTCACAAATGGAAGAAACACAAAAGAACTGTCAATCTCCCGTGGTCTGGGGCTCCATGCAAGATCTCACCTCGTAGAGTTGCAATGATCATGAGAACGGTGAAGAACCAGCCCAGAACTACATGGGAGGATCTTGTCAATGATCTCAAGGCAGCTGGGACCATAGTCACCAAGAAAACAATTGGTAACACACTACGCCGTGAAGGACTGAAATCCTGCAGCGCCCGCAACGTCCCCCTGCTCAAAATAGCACATGTACAGGCCCGTCTGAAGTTTGCCAACAAACATCTGAATGATTCAGAGGAGAACTGGGTGAAAGTGTTGTGGTCAGATGAGACCACAATTGAGCTCTTTTGCATCAACTCAACTCAACCCCACCGTCAAACATGGAGGTGGAAACATTATGCTTTGGGGGTGTTTTTCTGCTAAGGGGACAGGACAACTTCACCGCATCAAAGGGACGATGGACGGGGCCATGTACCATCAAATCTTGGGTGAGAAACTCCTTCCCTCAGCCAGGGCATTGAAAATGGGTCGTGGATGGGTATTCCAGCATGACAATGACCCAAAACACACGGCCAAGGCAACAAAGGAGTGGCTCAAGAAGAAGCACATTAAGGTCCTTGAGTGGCCTAGCCCGTCTCCAGACTTTAATCCCATAGAAAATCTGTGGAGGGAGCTGAAGGTTCGAGTCAAAGGTCAGCCTCGAAACCTTAATGACTTGGAGAAGATCTGCAAAGAGGACTGGGACAAAATGCCTCCTGAGATGTGGGCAAACCTGGTGGCCAACTACAAGAAACATCTGACCTCTGTGATTGCCAACAAGGGTTTTGCCACCAAGTACTAAGTCATGTTTTGCACAGGGGTCGAATAATTATTTCACTCATTAAAATGCAAATCAATTTATAACATTTTCGACATGCGTTTTTCTGGATTTTTTTGTTGTTATTCTGTCTCTCACTGTTCAAATATACCTACCATTAAAATTACAGACTGATAATTTCTTTGTCAGTGGGCAAAAGTACAAAATCAGGAGGGGATCAAATATTTTTTTCCCTCACTGTGTATATATATATATATATATATATATATATATATATATATATATACTATAACTATATAGCTAGTTACTATTGCTTAATTTGTAAATCGGGAGGTCCCGCAACACATTGGGGCACATGAGAGACATGGATCCGGCCCCTCCCAATTTACAAATGAAGCAATAGTAACTAGCTACAGTTGTGCTCATACGTTTGCATACCCTGGCAGAAATTGTGAAATTTTGGCATTGATATGGAAAATATGACTGATCATGCAAAAAAACTGTCTTTTATTTAAGGATAGTGATCATATGAAGCCATTTATTATCACATAGTTGTTTGGCTCCTTTTTAGATCATAATAACAGAAATCACCCAAATGGCCCTGATCAAAAGTTTACATACCCTTGAATGTTTGGCCTTGTTACAGACACACCTTGATGTTATTCCCGACAACACCTTGACACACCTGACAGCTTCTGGCACACAGTAATTTGGAGTGACGAGACCAAAATAGAGCTTTATGGTCACAACCAGAAGCGCTATGTATATATGATATGTTTTGGTAGCGTTTCTAACATATCATAAGTTTTCCTAGCGTTCGTAACACATGGTACGTTTATCTAGTGTTCGTAACATACAGCTTCTGTATAATATGTATAATATGAGCTGTATAATATGTTTTGCTAGCATTTGTAACAAAGTTTTAGCCAATTCATATTGCATCATAGGTTTTTGTAGCACATTGTTATTAACCTAACATAACATATCATACGAAATCGGGTGCCAAAGATTTACGTATAATAGTTTACCTATTCCGATGAGACCAGGTTGCAGTATCTGGTACCCAGTCCCTGCTCCTCATCCAGGACCTCCAGCCCTAGCTTCAGTCACTGGCTCACTAGTTTACAATTCTTTTTCCAAAACTAAATACTTACTTGAATCGTATAAAGCAGCTACAGGGGGTTATTGAAATGAATATTACTTAACATTAAACATTTTATTAAAAAGTGAAATGTTTGGGCTTTGTGGTCACCTTGCTAACGTAGCTGCCATTCGTGGCCTCTTACACTGAGAGGTAAAGAATGACGTTATTCGGCCTTTTCCCATGGTTTCACAGGCAAAATATGAAACTATTATCTAGCTATCTATTTACTGTCTAATTCTTCTCGAAACGAAAACGCAGGCGATAGATAATTTTTAAACGTATAAACAACGTAGCTAAAAGTCACGGTAGAGCCTTCAGGCTGGGAGATTTCTCTCGCTACAAATGATCTTTACCGTTTCACAGTCAGTACAGAAACGATTTACGGCGTTAGGAGCGATCAGACACTTCCATCCAAGATCCGAAGAATGAGTTTGTGAAGAGCAGATTGAATATCGGAAGGACAACTTTGCTCCTCAGTACCGTAATCCTTCCAAAAAAGCACTCGTGTTTTAGTAATGAATGAATTGGCGAATTTCACTGTATTTTTGGCATTTTCTTCTTGCGCAGGCCGAAAAAACGTTTAGGCGGCCGCCCAAGGTTTTCTATAGCAGAAGAATCCCTGCTAACCAGGCGACATGACAATAATAAAAAAAAAAACATTACCAGGGTGTAGATGTTGTCTGTTGAACGATTGACATACAGACAAAATGGCAAGCCCTAAAATATTTTTTAGCCAAACAGCAACAGAGGAAAGGATACTCACGAAACACCTTTATGAGCTATGTTACTGGGCTATGCTTTCCAAAAAAATGTTAAGCACCAATTCATTTTTAGGGTTGTAACTAGTGATAAGTTGTTTTGGATGAGGGTGTCTGCTTAATTACTAAAATGTGAATGTCTAAATGGTTGAACCCCATCCATTTCTAAAATGACTTAAAATCAAATCTTAAGCCTTATGTTATTTGGTTTAATCTGACCTTCAATTAGGACGAAAAGCAAACATTTGTTTTCATGTATTATGATGTGAAACATTTTTATTATTTGGGTGTTTATACTAGTGACAGACTATATTAAATGGCTTTCTGTCCCACAAAGTTTAACACTTAAGGCATCTCACACTACTTAACCACATGGAAGAAAAAATCCAAATGATTAGCCTATTACTATCAATAAATAGTAATGTATTGTGAAGACAAATTCTAATTAATTTCAATATGCTAAACAGCAGTGAGTAAGAACAGCCTTCATAGACTGGTTTATTTGATATTCTGCCGACCGACAACAGGGAATCCCTCTGCATCCCTCTGGAAATATAATTTCGGGCAGAGCTTCTTCTCTCACCCCTCCCATATTTGATGATCTGCAATGCAGTGCCAGGCCTGCCCTCCTCCTCCTTCCCCTTTTTTTCCCATCTTGGGCATCCTCTGCAGTACCCAAACAGGGGGATATCCTGAGCAGCGCAGTCTAGAAACTAAACATGCCATTACAGTCCTAGCCCTCCCACTTCTGCTTGGGCTGAAGACACATTTCCTGCTATTCATAATGTATTGGCAGTAGTCACAGCTCCCTCTAGAGAGCAGTAACCACTATTAGGTTTGTTTAACCTGATCATGTTTTGAGAAGTATAGCTAACTGAAAAAGGATAAATCTCTTAACATGGCATGTTGTAAATATCCTGTGTCCGTTCTACTTTTTGTGTTGAGCCATCTTTGAGAACCTTTTAGTCAAAGATTTTCCCTGTTT
Organism: Esox masquinongy; assembly: GCA_016801175.1. Taxonomy (NCBI): domain Eukaryota; kingdom Metazoa; phylum Chordata; class Actinopteri; order Esociformes; family Esocidae; genus Esox; species Esox masquinongy. The sequence goes on from JACXGI010000385.1 coordinate 128,616, forward strand.
GTAACAATATAGTGAACAACATGCCTTCTCTCTGTCTGAAACCATACAGTGAACCGGGAAGTAACACACCTTAATAAAAGGTACCGGAAACAAATAGGTAGTATAGCAAAGACTGGGAATGGAACTGAACTTTTGTGGTCCGACTATGTGCCTACTTATTGTGGTGACATGACAGTTTGGCTGACCTCTTTGTACATTGTCTAAACGCTTGTGCTTTTTATATTGGTCAAGTGCCGGATGTCATGGCAACGGGGCTGGTCAGCCCCCTGATTGGCTGGCTCGACAGGATCATCCATTGCCGTTTGGAGTGAGAAGTGCTGAGTGGACCCTCCTTTTTAAAGCCTCCCCCCATGGAGTTCATGGCCTCCTATTATTTAGCAGGTTTGTTTTTGCATCCTGGTTGAACCTTCTAGTGTGAGAGGAAAAAACTCCATCAGGATCATATATGTGCCTTTGCAGGGACGTGGGGGGCATAACCTAACAAATGTGTGGGGTGAATTGGTAAGGACCGCTTTATTCATTTTGTTATTCTTTCTCAGGTAGGGACTTTAATACTTTAAGTCATGCGCAGAAATAAGAGTAGAAGTTGAATGTGTTTCTTTAAAGAGGGGTGGCTTGGGTGTGAATACACTAATGGCAGCATTTAGGGTTCCTCACCTCCATTTTAATACTCGAACCTGTCACTACTATTGCTCAGGAGTGTTTAGTATTTTGGCAATATCCTCACAACTCCTGATGCATTTAAGGCAAGTAATAACAACTTTTAAAGAATGTTAAATCTTGGGGGGGTTATACCAAACAGGTATGGTATTTTATGAGAATGTAGTTCTACTTAAAAATCCATCTCAATGGATATTTTAGGACAACCATTTGGCTATAATTGCACTTGATCTCGATATCATCAGTGTTTGGAACTGAACAAAGAAATAAACCAAAAGAGTAATGTTTTGGATGGATGGTTCTTTGGCTAACAATTAGGCATACGTTGCATCCTTTGATAACTCTTTGCTAATGGTGACAGAGTATTGCCTGGTTGGTGATAATGTGCATAAGATTTGTAGCAACACTAAGTGTGAGCTCCTCTTGTTAGTTGCTACAGGGCGGATGGGAGAGAGGAATGTCTAAGTTACCTGGCTCACCGGACTCAAGGGACATCGGTGACCGGTCAGTTATTAAAAGCCAAGATGCCAGCTCTTGGGTTAAGGGGTTGGGTTGTAAACTGATGTAATAGCAAAGTCCTCACATTTGCAAGTTGTGAAAGGCCGCTACCGGAGCAGAATATAAAAACCTGGATGTAGAGATATGGAAATACCTGTTATCAATAAGGAATGTTCTGAGTGAAGAAAGGGGAAGACCTTTTCTTCCTCAACTACTGTTTGGGAAAGGATTTCCAAAGAACCAAATTTCCAAAAATGAGGACAACTATGACATTCATTGGACAAACCATGAGACACTTGCTCCAACCAGAGCCACTTTTGCTTGAACCAGAAATCTGAATGATGCAAGGATCTACAGGTCATGAAGAGGTCAGCAAGAGGTCAAGAACAATTTAAAGGGGTTACTTCTGTGCTACAATCAAGCATGTTATCTAAAGAGGCTCCTGAAGGAAAAAGTAAACAACTACTTTTGAGTTAAAGCCACCTGACCTACCAATTGAACCACTTGAAAGGACAAAGACGAAGAGGAAATTGATCATACCTCTTTTAAGCTAATGAAAGGTGGTGATGGCAAAAGGGGGGGTGAACTGAACAAACAATGTTGCCCTCGGTACATTTAACATTAAGCCTGCAGGGGGACAACAATAGCTTCAGCAAGGCTCTACCACATCTAAACATTGCTAGATTTCTCTCTGGCCAGTTTAGCTGCGCTCAACCAGCAACATTTAAACAATTGAAGGTTTTATATTTTCCATCGTGCTCAGCAGTCAGAACTCGGTGGGGCTACTAGAGGTTGGACATATATAAGGGCTAAAGGGCACACCAGTGGTGAACAGTGCTCCCACAAATGCCACTGTGCAATAGCAAAGAATGTGAGCTCTGTATCTGAAGGTCCCGTTATTCAGGAGGCTTGTTGCAATGGTGCTTCGGTGAGGAGTGTTACTGGTTGAGGTACTGTTCTGGTTTCTTTTTCAGGCTTAATTTATGGATGAGGCAAAAAAGTGACGCAATCTAGATGCCATTTTATTAGGTACAAGGCATTTCGGTTAGCAAGACTAGTTGTAGTTCGGGATAACCTCATGAAACACGACACAACAAATGTCTCATCAGTAGTTTGACGCCATATAGCTTAGGGTGAATTGAAACTTTCAAAATAACTTGGTGCCATACATTTCAGAAGATACATGGATGACGTGTACAACATTTGCTTGTGAGTCTCAGTAGTTTGTTGCTGTGTGGTCATGTTAGCAATTAACTTTAACATCCAAGTTTACAACTGTTTAAAATGTGTATTGTTTTAAAAGGATTGCACATATTTTTGTCTATGATTCTTGCCAAAAAAAGGCTGATGTAGGTTTCAGAATGTAATACCTGTGTGTATAAGGAATCAAAGATTTTGTTAAAAATAAATGTCTTAGTTACATAAAGGTAAATAATTCAGGTTAAAATCAGTCTGATAGTGTACAGGGGCTATTCTACGCTCTTAGATGGCCAAAACAACTTTTTTTACCTTCCTGGGAAAACAGGTGTGTATTCATTGACCCAAACAAAACATTTTTGTTGCAAAACTTGGGGGAGGGAAATACCTGAATTTGTCAAACAAACTTTGTCCAAATGACTCACAATTCAAAAATAATGAATACCACCCAAGTGAAATTAAAAAGGTTGAAACAAAAAAAAGATACATATTTCAGCTCTCCTGGACAAGAGTTGAAAAACCTTTTTAGTGCAGTACGTAATTTACATATTCATTTTTTACATATTCATTTACATATTCAAGCACAAACAAGTTAATTGTGCTGTTAACTAAACAAATACAGTACAGAATTTGTTTAACTGTTTTTTTAGACATGCACATCTAAAGTCACACAAAAAGTATATTTGGCTTAAGATCAGATGCTAAACATGCCTGTTAGTCTCAACTGAAAGGCTTCATGAAATCCATCCTATGGTACTTATCCTCAACAGTGGGTTTTCAAGGGAGCCATAATACATGACTACATGAAATTAGGTGCCATTGTGGCCATTTCAAATAAATTTCCTTGCAATATGGCCTATAGGCAGGATAAATATACTAAGACAACAAATGGCACAACGGTAGTTGACTGCAAAATTGTGGCATTTTTCTGTGACATCTGTACTCATGAATGACTGCACACTTCTCTTGACCATTTCTTTAAATGTAATGAACTGACATTTGGAATCCGTAGCATTTGTACTGTTAAGTTTGTAAGAGAAAATAGAAAATACATGCAAATTAATATTAGACAATTTCTCTTTTACATAGTATTGCTTAGACAATAAATCAGACGTAATTATTAAATCAAGATTAATGGTGTTAAAAAAGCCAAATATAAGAAACACGTCTTTCCCAACGAGGTAATGCTGAAAAATATGCTGTATAAACTGGTGGATTAAGCTGTTGCCATTTTCCTTGCACAGGTTTCCCAAGGGGACGCTACTGAGAAGCTGGCTCACCAAGTCCCGGCCCAGACTGCTTCTGCTCATTGCGGGCTTGAAGAGGCCTCAGGTGACCCTCATGCGGAGGAAAAGGATGAAGCGCACAAAAGTAGCAAAGGCCACGTAAGCGGTAAATATGGATAGTGTTGCATGTAAGAATAACAACCACCCCCCATCAAAACTGATAACCGTTTAGTAATTGTACCCATCACAAAAGGTAAACTGAACATTTGAGTGTTTGGTCTAAGGAAATTAGGGCTGTGTGTATGTGTATTGCCCACCAACTGCAAATATTACTAGTAAATTAATGTGAAAAGGGGACTGCGGATAACCTTTTATTTACAGCAGATAAATGGTTTTCAATGTCTTATTATAAGGCTTGTAATATTTAATCATAATTTATTTCAGATGTACAACCGACAGTTGGTAAGGATCATTAATATAAATAACATCACAAAGGGGCCACACAGTTTTAAGAGAATTTAAGTATATTGCTTTATACACTATAAAAAGTCACGTCACTATTAGTGACCCCTCAAACATCTTCAAACGTCAGCAGAACTCAAATCATAAGAGGTAGTAACTCATTTGTCAATACTATTTCATATCACTTAATGTTTGAGTTCAGTTAAATATTAGGTTATTGAGTAAAGATACTAATATAAAATTAGTGAGTTTTAGCAAGTTATGATTATGTAATATATTTAGGTATATCTAATATTAATTAAACAAAGTTATTATACTTAAAATCTTGTCTATGTTGCCAACAATAATAATTATAGTTCATCACACTATAATTATATTGCGTTACGCAACATCACACAAGAGTTATATTATATCTTAAATAAGATGAAACGGGCAATGTCACTATTATTTCAAGTATTATCACTGAAATAAAAAAGTTACTGAAGTTTTTTCACAAAAAAACAATGAGCATCACTTTTGCAGTTTACCTGTTGGCATTACATCTAAACAGATATATTAGGGCTATGACATCTAAAACTGTACATTAGGGCTGTGAAATTCATATCTGATATTGATGTTATATTCGAATGAGAAATAAATGGCTGTTCTATTGCAAAAAACAATATTTGAATATCAGGACTTTCATCATTTTGTGCCCATCTGTTGTAAAATCCTGCCATGGCTTGTTACAGCGCACATTTCCAGTTAGGACTTAGGTGTTGATCAGCCAACCAGGCTGGGCTAACATGGTTCATTCTGCTGCTGGCATTTACAAATCAATTAATTTCTGAGAGCGTGGAGTCTCATTTTTAATGCAACCGTACCTCTGAGGAATTACGTTAATATGTAAATACTTTGTAAACCGTGATTACGTTCAGTAAGAACATAGTATTTTGTTGAAAACAGTATTTTCAACAAGTATGTTCGCAATCAACATATCCCCAGTGTTATGGGTCCTTAATGACTCGTTAGTATGTTGCAAATTAACGTTATTATGTTGGTCCTTAACGTAATCAATAGAAAAAGATCAATGGCTCATTACTGATAACATATCAGTGAACGGTTAAGGTTAACTTAGCCCTCTGTTGGGTAGAAACAGAATTGTAAAAACAAATGCCCAACTGAGAGTCTATGAATCCATACACAATAGCATTAGCTACTGAGGCTAGAAAACACCACACGACATCTCTAAATAAATGTGAATTATCCATAGCTAAACTGTTTGTTATGTGTCACCAGACTGATTTTAGATGCAGTAATGTCAGCTAAAACATTATGGAGGACCAAACCTGCCATAATTAGAAATAAATTAATCTAAATAATAAATAATCTATGAATAAATATATTCATACATAAAAATGTAAAATACAATTATTATAAATGCATTTCTGTATTTATTTTTACATGCATTTATTTCCATAAATATTTATTTCTGTATTTCCCTGTCCTTAAGCTAATGTGGGGCTGTCAATCAAAGTATGTCATGGTATCACCTTACTCCAATTGGTTGATCGGTATCAGAGTGCAAAGATCGACTTTACATGTCTTGGTTGCTGTGACTACGTTAGTACGCAAACGGCTATATACAGCGAAGAGATTTGAGACCTGTCTATCCTAGCTGAAAATGCTAGAGCTGATATTTATTTTTTCACATTTAGGCTCTCACTGACATTTTGTTCTATATAGACGCTAACACAGAGGCTGCCCATGTAGTGTTCATCAATCTGGAGGAAGAATCATTGCCTCAGTTAGACCGCTGATCATTTATAACCTCAACTGAATTTGACAGTGATTTCAAATGCTTATTAAGTAGTCTATACTTTTGCGGCTTAGTTATGTTAGATTACATTTAGCTTGATGTTTAAACTGATAACTAAACTTAGTTTGATGTCGAAATAGCATTAGTGCAAAATCTCTGCCTTCCAATGTTGTAGTTGGCAATGTCATCTCAGTCTAGAACGAGCTAAGCCTAATGAAAAGGTATTATGTTTGCAAGAGCTAACAGATAACTCTCTAGTTTAAAAGTTATCACCCACTCGTTGCACTGATATTTATGACTCAATGTCTTATCAGGTATAGGAAAAGATTAAGGCATTTCTCTATAAATTGATTATCACATATGATTAAAACTGCAGAAAAACATAACGTTAAATCACGGAGTCGTGAGACAGGCATTAAGTTAGGGCAAACCCCGAAAATATGGATCTAAACCTGTTGGAACATCCAAATAACAACAACCCCAAGGTTGTGTGATGGATCGTCGATATTTGAGAGTGGATACTACTTTGGCCAGTGCACATGTATGTTAGTTAAGCTAACCTATAGAAAAACCAAGAGGAGTTTTTTTTTTTTTTAAAAGATGAGGTCCTTTTGTCCAAGTGAATAGGCTAGAAAAAGGCGCATCTTTGCGGGTCTCTCCTGGGGATTCTGGTAGGGATAACGAGTTGACAACGCCAGTGCATAGGTCCAGACTCGTAGTTGTGCTGAAAATACGATCGCTTAAATTATGAGTCTGGTCCTATGCACAGGCATTGAAATTAATCCATTGACCCCACCAGAACTCTCGGGACAGACCTGCAAAGACACGTAGCCTATTCACCTGGCTGATGTCCTACACATGCGCAACATGGGGATGTGCCAAGGATCTAACAAAGCACTCACTGTCTTCAGTCTGATTCTATTTGCCGCTCTGGGCTTGATTGCTGCGTCTGACTGTTAAAGTCCTGCATTATCTTAAGGACAAGGAAATACAGAAATGAAAGATTACGGAAATAAATTAATAGGGAAATAAATACTGAATAGAATAATTAGGAAAATAAATATTTAAGTACAAATTCATGTAATGTTTTACAAATGTCACTAATATTTGTGTACATTTATATTTAGTTGCATATATATCATTAAATTGTTTATATATGTATTTATTGAGACAATTTATTTTTGATTTTGGCAGGTCTGGTACTCCATAACACGAGGCTAGTTTACCACATTTGAATTAGCTAACGTTACTAACTAGCTAACTCCGTTAGCATTTAAAGCAAACGTTAGCGTTGTTAGCTTTTTTTTTTTTCACTGAATCTGCTAGCTATTCTTTTTGATGAAATGATCGTGGCAAAGTTGCATTCCACTACATATTTGCCTATTTTAGCAAGTCATCCTATTTCCAAGTCCCGACAAAGAAATTAGCTCCTTTTCAAAGTCATTAGCCCCTGACCAACTTCTGTTCATCAAAATGGCTGCTAACGTTATCTACTGATTGCTTGCTGATCATTACTAACAATTAGCTCGCTACAGCTCTCATTAACTTGCTAACCTGTCGAGGAAAAACATGGCCAACTCAGCGTCACTTTTCGATACCAAATCAGTCCATGTATTCCTCCATGTTTCGAAAGAGATGCCTATATTTATTCTAGTTTTCTCTTGACGTTTATCCCAATGTCTTTGGGACTGTTAATGCTTTTTTTGGAGCAGTACTGCTACACGGTGCTGGATGCTTGCATTCCATGGCTAACTCTTTCCAGTCTTGCTAACGCACGAGGTGGGAAGAGTATGCAAAGGCGGATGGAAAAGCTCACCACCAAGGTCGGGAAAAGGGGGCGCTGCACCACTACTAGGACCAAAACATACAATAGGAAATCGTTGGGGCAACAGAATCCATGAGAGCAGCCTATCCGGGTTGCCTTCGCGTCATGCTCCCGCCCCTTTTCGGGGGTAAGCAGCCCATTTAATTTGACTGGCGGTGAATACAGAATCCGACGTCTTTGCCAATTCATTCATACGGAATACGAAAACCATACTGCTTTTTATCTATTAGGAGCACAAACACTATGGCCAGTCAGATAAACAATTATTGTATGTCGTTGCCGATGGAGAACTCAAGAAATAGGGGTTGAGTGTCCGTTCAGTCTGCCTCCATCAAAGTGGGCGAACGACCCAACCCAGTGGCTGGTGTCATCCTGATAGGCTATATACAAATACCTTCTTGAATCTCCAATGTATTAATGAGATCTGTCACTTTATTTTGCTGTTTTGGTAGTCTGTCCAATGTGACGTTACTGTAAACTAATTAAATCGCTAACATGTTTAACAAGCTGACTAGCTAGCACCCTACAACTATAAGGTAGGCTACAAATGATGTAATTGTTCATTGCAAACTATTGTAGCAATACACATCTGTTGCTTAATTTAATTTTTGAAGATTCAATTCCCTATAATTTTCATATCATGACATTAATGCAGAATTTAGACAGACTTTTAATTGGGATTATTATGACGATAATCATGACATAAAATCACTTCAGGGAAGTGAATTTTCAGAATGTTCTGTCCTGCCTTTTCAGTGCAGCATCAACATTTACTTCTTGGACTTTTAACATTATAACTGTTATTAACTAGCCTGTGATTAAGTGTTTGCCACAGACATAAACGTGTTGACAGGACGGGTCCCATAGTTGACTATTTTCACCCTCTCTGCGGATGGCCTAAAGCCACAGATCTCTTCTTTTGCTGTCCTTCGCTTTTTTGGGGAAGTAAAGAAAAGCGTAAACTAGCGTGTTTTCTCTTATTCGACGCGCGAAACAGAACGCAGCAGCTTTTAGGCATGGTACCAGTAATTTTTCCAATTTTGCGCCGTTGTCTTCTACACTTACTGCGCTAGCTGTCCCCCAAAAGGGGGTGTGGTCGTTCGGAAGAGAGGAAAGTGACGTATAGATGTTCTCATCTATCTCCTGAATGGAATACGCCTACAACAGCAAATCATTTAGGAAGTGCACTATTTTGAATAACATGTTTTCCCAATACCCTTTCAAATATAATTACATTCACACCATACATTATATGGTGGAAATCTTACAAATTACACTATTAAGGGTAATGTTAGAAAATAGAAAAATGACGATCTAAACAACACAATTCACAAACAAAAAAAATGCAACGCACTGAAATTGAACTCGCAACATCGTACAGAAGAACCAACAGACAAAGTTTGTTGGGGAAACGGCAACACACCATCTCCGACCACAATGCCATTGCAGCCACTCCAACTATTAATATGTCCTTAGCAAATTTAACCCCCTATACAAGCAGAGTCCATAGAGATGACGACAATGCATTTGTTGACGAAACACGTTTTTGCCGAGCCCGCTCCGGTTTCGTTACAATAAAAATAATTATCTGAATATGATGCGTTACGCAACTCGGACAGTTCACAAGTAAATGTTCAATTACTAATAAGTAGGCTGCCCTATTTGCGGTAGAAGCTACATCTACATGAGAAAGTGTTGTGGTGTCTCTGGAACAGAGATATATTAGATTTATGGGAGGAGGATGGAGTTATAGAAAATAAAGCCACATCGGTTTGGAAACTCATGTAGAACATCGCAATCATTCAACAGTAGCCTAGCCTATGAGCTTAATACACCCATATGTCAAGAGTTTAAGTCCTTCACTAAACATGCCGTTCCGACAATATTCTTTTCCACAGATGAACACATTGGAAATAGGAAGAGTGATTCTGCAGAGCACACTCATATCTTCCAAATTCAATACAATGATTATCCAGTAAAGGAATCAATCTTTCTCCAGTGAACGACTGGTTAAATGTAATGTGCTCATGCCATTAGCTCAGTCTACTACTGTATCTCAGGTGTCAGTCTTGGGGCTAACCCGGTTTTGTACAGAACTTACTGAGGTTTCCCAACAGTTTTAATGAAGAATATTTTCTCTTTTGAGTTCCTTGCTCCTGTTGTTGTTTTTGGGCAAATGTGGTCCTGTATGCTGTTCTGTCAAACATCTAGAAATAACTGTTCAATCCTAAATACTTCATAGGCTAACATTGCAGGCCCACATACATATGAAGTATTAGAGCTGTATGCTTTGTAGTGGACATCTTATAACCTACCTCATTACAAGCAGTCAGCATATTTCAGATTGAAATTGCCAGGGTCCTTCATTTCTACCACTTAATTTTTCTACTGATACTTTAAGTTCACATATTTCATGAATATTAAACTATGTAGTCATGTTAGTCACCTTCACCATTTCTTTCAAAATCAAAAAATGATCAAATTGAAACCACATGTTTTTTGTCTTGCAGTACCTGCAACCGAATGCCACATTTCACTTGAGGTCTTGGCAAAGAGGATCTCCCCACCAGAGTTAGACATGGAAGACGAAGACATGGAAGAACTACGTTTTCAATCTCTGTCAAAGCAACGAACTAAAAGCCAAAGCAAACTGAAAAGGGGTTCCGCGTTTTTTGTGAAAACAAGGGATCGGCAACAGAGATCTAGACCCCCAGATTAATCGAGATCTTCTTCCACATCCCCCATTTGTACATCTCTTCAAATACACATTTGTTATGGTTCATTATAATTCAATGAGTGTGACTTGTACATTATTTTCATTCAGTGGCATACATTTAGTTTGACTGACTATCGCTGTGTTCTTGGGATAGATCTTTTCAAGTCAGATAGCTACTTGTTTCACATGAGCAAATCTGTGTTTGGTTAAGTGAATAACAAAACAGTACCTTTTCATTACTAGCAGATGCAAGTACCCAATAACCGGCGACACGTTAGACATGCAACTCTGCACTAAGGAAAGAGTCAACATTAAAAGTCTGACCCACTCATTTACCTTTTTGTAAATACACCAAAGTGACTTTAAAGGGAAAGAAAAACAAAAGGTAATGCATTGAAAGGTAAACAATTTACCAATGGGTACCAACAATGAGGCAACACTTCATTGTGCTCAAATCATAACGTTGCCATTATAGAAAAATTATAAGCAATAAACATTTCTCTGCATTTCTTAACTACGGTATCTGATATTGCAGACTGTATAGAGATAGAGGAAAAAAAAAAGTTTAGATATCATTAAATAATGGCTCTGCTTATGACACTAATGTCTATATAGACAGTGAGATATTTTGGAAAAACTTTATTTTACCCACACAGCTAATAAACATACATATTTAAACAAATTACATAATGACTTATTTACACATTACTTTACATAGCCTGACAACGTATACTATAGAATACCACGCTAGCAGAGAAAAAAAGCACCATTTTAACTCAATTATCAATTTCATGTTTTGTTTGTCCTAATGTTGTAATCATTTTGTCATGTTTTTGCTACCATGGGATGGCATAAAAGTCACACAATACAAAATATCATTTGAGTTGGACATTGACACCCATCTTTGAATTTTATAAATTAAACATTTATGGGAACACCTTATACTAAGTTGTCCCATTTCAAATATATATTTATCAATATATAAATGTAATTAATTTTATTTTTAGCACGAAGGCTCAAATTGGAAAAGTCAAATATAATAGATAATGACTAAGTGCTAGTTCAATATCAACTTTTGTTGGAATCCTACACGTTGAAATTCACCAAACCCTCAGAGAAATTTCAGTTTTGTTACTCATACTTACTCATGTTGTTTCAAATAATTACTTAAAGCAATAAACTGCCAACTTAATATAAAGTGTGACCAGATACATTCTCATGGGTTAATGTGGTAGCTTTATTGAAATGTGTGTTTGTAATCTGTATTTAAGTGATGAATACCTGTCATAATTGTTAACTTTGTATTTCCTGAAATAAGATATAAAATATCTAGTGGGTGTACAATGGGGAAAACATTGCACAAAATGAACAGAACAGCAGCATTAATGTCACTCTGAAGATATAGAAATGTCCCAACTTTACTCCTTAAGGCCAAGAATATAATGGGTTTTCATTTCAATTTTCAGATGCATTTCCTGCTGCTGATAAACTTCCAAGTTCTCATGTTTAAGCTCCACTAAATCAGTCAGGCTTTTTAGATTTATTGTGCATTTTGCAAACTGTACAAATTGTATCCAGATACAAGACTTTGCATTTATTGGGTTGTGTACTAGTTTGGTCCTTTGTACTTAATGACACAGCTCAGTCACTCATTAGTACAGATACATTTGTTTTGGGGCAGAGCCAACACTCTTGAGGAATACTCCCACTTGTGGTAGAGGATTTAGGGTAACGTAGTGCAGAACAGATTAACTTAGCCCTGTGCTTGGGCGGCACTAGTCTTGGATGGCTTGGTTATTTTGCAGTGAGTTTCTGCTGAATGAGTTTATATTTGAGCAGCTCTTGTTCTGAGACTGAGGGTTTAAGGCAATCCAGTGCTTGGTTAAAGTCCTCTGCAGAGAGGATTAGAGGAGTATCCTCCCTGTCCAGACCTGAGAGTAAAAAAAAAGAGAAACAGAGGGACAGAGTAAAGGATAAAATAGGTGATAATGGAAGGAGAGAAGGACAAGTTTGAAAGAGTGAGGACTAAGTCCCTACTGCACTGGTCATTGACATTTGAAATTGGGCAGTAGAAATGGAGAAAGTCATTTTTTATGCTATAAACAGTATACAACATGCGTATTGCATGGCTAATTAGAAAGGATGGTATATGAAAAAAGTATTTTATATAATTTCAAGTACATCATTAATAATGGTTTATATTTTTGTGGAATGACAAATTCATAGAAATAATTGCCACAAATGTTGCACTTAAGTAAAAACTTATGAAAATGACTTAGTATCTTCTCGTAATTTGTGTCCATGTGTCACCAATTGAAGATATATTCATGTTGTGATTTCTTGTTAAATGATGAGGGGTTGTAGATTAGAGTAAATAAAAAAAATGCAGCAGAATTTTTTATTAATATGAAATTTAGATGACCATTCCATTTCAACAGAGCCTAATGGTTAGAAGTCTCCCATTACCCACCTCCATTCTTTAAGGCCAATTTTTTTTAATAGGAATATACAGTTCATTTGCGAAGCCCAAACTTACCATCAGTTACTTGTGCAATCTTCCTCTTGATGGCAGACATCATGGCATCAGAGCACAGGGCATACATGTCTGCCCCTGTGAGCTGAGGAGGGCAGCGCTCCACCACATCCTGGAGACTGATGCTGGGGTCCACCTTGAACCTGAGTTCACAGAAACAGCCAGACCCATTTCAATTAAAGACTATTAAAACATCACATTTTGGGCTGGATGTTTGACTTGACAGCGTCGCTTTAACAACCAGTTGCCAAGAATTCAGAAAAGCATCTTTAACATACAGCACAAATACCATATGCTTGCAGCATGTCTGCATGTGAATGTTATTTCTGCCATGATTGGATAGAAAAAAAACAGCAGTACTGAGAATCAGTCATCCTGTTCTGCAGGTTAGAACTTACTTTCTGACTATGGCCTTCAAAACCTGCAGCTGAGACTCCTTGTCTTCATTGATCCCAACATATACTAATTTGTCAAACCTGAAAGAAAACCATTACGTGAAACATAAAAAAAAAGAATACTGCAAAAACATCTACTTTTTGAGGACACTCAAGTGGATTGGCTAAACTAGCAGTCACTCGACTCCCACCTGCCAGGTCTAAGCAATGATTGGTCTAGCAGATCCGGCCGGTTGGTGGCTCCAATCACAAACACGTCCACAGACGAGTGAAGGCCATCTAGTTCAGCTAAAAGCTGAGAGACCACCCTGAACAGTCAACCAAAAAACAGGTTCAAACAAGGAAGAGAATGAAGTTACCCTTAAACACTGATCCACTGCCATTTTTCAGATCCCACTAATGCTGGGGTAGGCAACCCAAATCCTGAAATAAAGTAATGTAGTTTTGTTTTACTAGGCACCACATCTGCAGGACAAATTCTTGATTTTATGTCATTTCAATGTCATTTTGCGAAACAAAATGACATTGTACCAGCACTCAAGTTATTTACTACTCAGTATTACCACTATAAGAAGCTTTGGTCAAACAAGTGGTTGTCACGGCACCTCCAAAATATCCTCTGTTCTTGCTGCATACTATTCTCATCTCTGCCAAAATGTAAAATTAGTAAATACTTCTCAGGCGAATTTCTGCAAATAGGCATTTTCACGCACCTGTCCATGACTCCACCTGAGTCTCCACTGCGCCCTCTGTTGGGGGCCAGAGAGTCCAGCTCATCAAAGAAGATGATGCAGGGGGCTGCAGATCGAGCTTTGGAGAAAACTGAATGGGACAGAGCGGAGAAAGAAACATTCTGAATATGTATTTAGGGTCCTTTTTTAATGATTTGTTTTATTGAAACACTAATAAATGATTGAGAATAGAGTTTCTGAAAGAGCTGTGAGCCAGGTGCTAACACATGTAGCTGTATATGTGCTTTGAAGGCAGCGGCTTTGAAAACTGAACCACCATAGGCCAAGGAAGAACCATTTCATTAGAAAGCATCTCTGTACAGGAAGGTCATATTACAGGTCATCTGATCACATCATAAGTATTTTTCAGACAATGGAACAGACAGACCAAACAAAGCATGTACAAATCTTGGATATTCCACAAACATCTTCAAACAACATTGTTTCAATGAGCATCATTACATTTCACAATCTAGGTTTCCATTGCTTTGTGATGTATTAGAAGTAACTTGCAAAGCTTGCATAACCAGTTCAGCCGGCCCGCAATAAAGTAATAAATACTGCTGCCCTCACTGGACATCCTTAACCACGATGCTACACGTTTGCCCAGTGTCGGTATAGCATCTCGACATTAGATCATTGTCACACATTAACATCATGCCAAGTTTGAATATTTCGCTAGACACCATAAAGCATTGTGTTAAACTGACTAACATTTCTTATTAAGTCTACCTCCACCACAAATAGCATCTATAAAATGTATCGCTTTTACCACTGGCCGTTTTAACAACTCAATAGCCAGTAATAGGCTTACTAGTATCTACTAACTTACTACGTGGATTAGTCATAAGAATTGAGCAATTTCTTAGCGAGACTTTACACAGCCAAAGCTATTTCATGGCATAAAAATGTTTGTTTTTTAATTCGTAAATGACATTGATGCAATAACTATCAATATACAGTGGATATAAAAAGTCTACACACCCCTGTTAAAATGCCAGGTTTTTGTGATGTAAAAAAAATGAGAAAGATAAATCATGTCAGAACATTTTCCACTTTTAATGTGACCTATAATGTGAACAATTCAATTGAAAAACAAACTGAAATCTTCGAGGGGGAAAAATGAAAAATAAAAACCTTACAATAACCTGGTTGCATAAGTGTGCACACCCTCTTATAACTGGGGATGTGGCTGTGTTCAGAATTAACCAATCACATTCAAACTCATGTTAAATAGAA
>JACXGI010000386.1:0-34202 GCA_016801175.1 Esox masquinongy
GAGGGAGGGAGGGAGGGAGGGTGGGTGGGTGGGTGGGTGGTTGGGTGGGTGGGTAGGTGGTGAGCTAGCAGGCAAGGGGTGGCAGGAGAAATTGACGCCAGCTCATGCTTTCCACAGAGACCAAAGAGGGAGGGACCAGGACTAGCACCATTTCATGCACTTCAATACAAGTGCTGTTATGAACCAAACATGAACAATCCCGAGTCTGAAAGATGAAATACAGAGAAATATCCCTCCTCCCTGAGACACAGAGAGGTGGGCCAAGATTCTAGAGCAGTGACCTAAGTAGCAACTTCAGTGCATGAAGAAATCAGTAGAAATGTTTATACCAAATTCAGAAGTGGTTATACTCTCTTCATTCAAATAGAAGAGGTCTGTACTAGAAAAAATGTTTTTAAATGGTCTAGAAAACATATCATAACTTTAATAATCTGGGTTAAAACTTTAAATCAGAAAGGGCCACAAAGTCAATGTTCCACACACCCGTAGTTGACTTTAGTTCTGCCAATTAACTCTGACTACATTTAATTGCAAACAATAAGCCAACTTATGACAAAGAAATCATTTCAGATGAGAGACATTTGCCATGATGTGCTTGAGGGCAATCCTTTTTTTTATCAAAAGGATGCTACTATATTGACGTAGATTTGTTTTCCTTTGAAGAAAAGAAAATCCTTTTCAAAACATGAACCTAGTCAAAAATGTTAGCTCTGTTTCCATAGTCCGTGGTTAAAAAATTTTTTTGCAAGCTAACATTGAGATTACTTTCAGCAGTCGCATACAACATTGAGGCTTGTCAGAGTGAGAGCCCTGGACACAGCTCCCTCTGTAGCAAATCCTCCACAGAACCTGAACTGCTGCTCTCCTTTCCTCGCCCCACACCACTTCACCACACACCCCACGTCACCTCCACCTCTGGGATTGTAGAGTGAGTAGAAAAGGCAGTGTACCACCTGATGAAAAGATAGCTACACACACAGTCTGCTTACACAAGGAGGGATCCTTTTATTAAACAGGACAATGTGACTGTTTACCTTTCTTTGTTTACACATTTTTAAGCACCAAAACCATCAGCGAGACAAGACAAATGAAGGGAGGCATGCAATTGTAGTAACTGACATGTTCAGACATAGTAACATCACTATTTCAAAACTGCAGATTGACTTGCATGCATGCATTTTATTCAGCTGTATTTAAGTCCTGTATTTTTAGTCACTTGAGCCTAAATGACAGACGCCTCTCATACAAGAGGTTATTCAGTGCTTAGTGTTATAACACGGTTCAAAAGGAATCCCTTTAAAAAGGTTATCTTGACTAATATATAATAGGGCTGATGGACATTCTAGTCCTAAACTATTCCTCCTACACTGGGAGTTCCTAATCACATCTATCTACACTATGCCTAAAAACAACATTGTCTGAGACATTTTGCCTCACAGGGGAAAGCCTCCTTGGCCCTCCACACATGACAATGGTCTGGTGAAACATCTTTCCAAATAACTCTCTGTGGATTACAGTGGAATTTCAGCTCAGAAAAATCACTAAATCACTTATGCTGCTCCCCCTGGGATGAGGGTTGTGTAAAGCCAAAGTGTCTTTCAATGCTCATGACTGAGTTGTCATATCCACAATCTCAAGGTGAGCCTAAAAAGATGTGACCTACTATACTAAATATAACCAGAAGCACCGGACTCCAGTATAGAAACCAGCAACATTCTACAGACTGCATGATGGTCTTGAGAAAAGCCTAAGAATAATACTTATTCAAGAGTTACTGCAGTTTCTTCCTCTGGATAATAGATTACTTTTTAAATATGGTATGTTCATTAATTGAAAATGAACAATATACTATCATAGTCTGTATATATTATAGTCTGTAAACATAAAATGTCTTTCTAACAAAATTCTATAAAATTGTTTGTAATTATTATCCTGTTACTGGGCTAAAGGAGAGGTAGAACAACTCCAACTAAAACACATGATCAGTTTCATCTACGAAATATGAAACATCTAATACTAAAGACACTATATATATAATGTTTGTTTTCAATTGCTTGGTTTGTTAAACAGGATTAAATAAAGCAACAAAAGCTATGTTGTTGATGTACCACTGCTTCAATATTTGTGTTTACATTCCTTATTCTGATCGCAGAGGTATTCCAAACTCTGTTTTAACTGAGCTTGAAAAACAAAATATTTGTAACACCAAACTACCGTATAAAACTGCTTTTCCCCTTTGGAATTTAAACTTGAAATACACAGCTTGAGGGCAATTAGGTATTCTGTTTGAGAGCCTTAACTTTTCTGCCCTTCATTCATATACAGAGGAAGAACTCCACAGACAACTCTGCCCCAATCTGGAGCAATGCTGTCAGAACCAAAAAGTCTTATTTGGTGCTATATGAGTCCTCACTATAGAAACCACAGTCACACCCTTCAGAAAACTAACCAATTAGGAAACCTTGCAGGTGTGTACAGAGCAAATGTACAGAGCAAATGTTTCTGTGGAACTCATTAGTTTAACTAACTTCCTAACCTAGTGTTTGAGCAGAGACCAATGGCAAGTATTGTTGAGTAAATGCAGCCATATCAAACTTGGCATATCAATTCAAAAACTGTCCTGGTAGGCTGAAAAGATTATAAATTCAGATTATTCAAATTCAGAGCATTTTTTACTAAGTCCCAGGCAATGAGTTTTATTCAACTCAGTGTGGCAATACAAGTAAATGTGCAGACACAGCTTAGTACTACTTTTTCAGTAAATATCCAGAGGATGCCAGCCAGCCATTGTCTCACTGGTTTCTTTACCATTGTGGTGCTGACTGACAGAGTGGGCTCATTGACCCGATTCTATCCTCTCCATTTCATAAAAGGGATATAGCAAAAATTTGAAAGGCTTAGTAGGAATTTGGATCCCACCCTAAAGCATATAAAAAAAATCTATAAAGAAAAATGAAAGTCTTCCTAATTCACTTCATGTTTAGGAGTTTGTTTGCTTTTCTGGTGCAAATCAAAACTATGCAGAGGCGGAGCTCTGTGTCCCAGAAGGCTTTGTGAGGGGTCACGAAGGAACAACATGAGGTCAAGACAGGGTTAACCAAAATAATATTATTTCCCATATTCAAAAGGCCATTTGCTGTAAGAAAACACTCAGAATGAGTCAGAAAAAAGGTAGATATTGTATGATTGACCACAAGACTTAGAATCTTTTGATGTAACAGGGCAGAATTGATTGCTTGCAAAAAAGGATCATGAAACAACCCATCCCCAAAATGAAAGCAGTGAGTGAATAACAACCTAACAATACTTCATTTAAATCATGGACCAAATGACTGAAACTACTGCAAACGTCTTACTAGACTCAGATAATGAAAAACACAGGTATGCTACCTAAATGCAACAATTACACTTATTGGCTAACCCCCACAAATGGCTTGAGTAACAAAAGGGGATCTCTACAGTGGTATGCACTTTGTGTGTAGAGAGTAGCCATTTAGTTAATGAGCCCCAATGGAGACCTCCAATGAAGCCATCAAGCACCTGCTCAGAATAACAATGGTAAACCAACGCCTCTCTAATTGAATGGAAGGTACAGGGAGGCAGGGAAAGCTGGTTTGGAACAGTGACAAGGAGACAGGAATAAGCAGAGAAGGGGGGTGGGTGCTTTGCTTTTCACCGAAATGCTTCGCTGGTCCCATCCAAAAAATCACTCCCTCTTTGGGGTGATGCTTGGTGGGTTGGAAAAGCTCTTAACAACAACAGTTTTTCATTAGGTGCAATTTCAGGGAGGTTTGCCATATCCACATTGCTTTAAGTTGATAATGATGCACAGAAATGAATTGGGAATGACATCCAATGGATAACACCATCTATATGAAAAGCATACTGTATATTAAATGTGCAAAGTTGTATATTATGATGAAAACTAAGTTGCCTGAACAAGCAGGACTCACAATGGTTTTTTTCTTCACGGTATGCCAAACAACCTGGTGTATATTTGCCTTTATGAAATAATTACGGTCAGTGCACATTATCTTGAGGTACAACTGACACTTTCTAAACCATGGGCATGGTGTTTTTGGTAAAAAGAAAATGGTTTTTAAAATGAATTCTGACTGGACAATCAACTCTTGGAAATAAATCCATTCAGCAAGACATTGTGGGAAGCTACTGTGACCTGCTGCATCCTTCTCAACCCAAAACATATGCTGCCATGTGCATCTGTATCTGTAAGACTGTATTACCAACATGTCATATGTATTGGGTGAATCCATTTGAATTCAATCCCTTTTTGACAGCACACTTTTTGAGCTGAACAAAACCTTCCGTCTATTATCTTTTACTGTAGTAATCATAATGTGACTTTGGGACCTGAATGCCAAAACATTCAAGAAATAAAGGGGCTCAAAACTGAGGTATATTGCATACACCATCACTGGAAAATATAAACTGTTGAGATTTCCAGAATTTATAAGCTTAGAAACAGAGTCCAAGGACTATCTTATAAACAGAAAAAAAATCTAATGATTGTTATTATATAATAGTTATATAATAGTTATATAATTGTTTAACCTTTAAAGTCAATCACCTAGCACTAAATACATTCCTTTATCCATATTTGCATGTGGACACTTACATTTTAGTCACTAAGCACTCATACCGTTGCAATTTACAGGAGCAATTAGGGTTAAATGCTGTCCTTAAGGGCACAACAACACATTTGTTTTTTACTTTGTTGGCTTTAGAATTATTTACTTGGCCCAACATGCTTGACCACTAGGCTATCTGCCATCCTGTTGTAGCTTAAACCCTATTTTATATCTGGGGGTTTTGTGTTGTGTCTGCCATCGGTTGAGACAGACATACTCTTTAATACAAAGTTGGTGTCATGTTATGATTGATTAAAGGGGAAACTCAAAGTATTTTTACAGAGAAAATTTGTTGTCACATTTTGCTGATCATTTGCCATTGACTACAATGCCTAATTAAAATATGTCTAAAGAATATAAAACACTCATATTACATCAAAATCACATCCCGGATTATATTTCTGTTCTTTGGTTGATTCCAAAACTCTGCCATTATTGTCCAAACATAAGAGAATTTTGACTTTTGAATATCCATTGTTTAAAAGTATGCTGTCAGTCATCCATAAAAAATATACATAAATGTAGACAATAGAGTATACATGACCATACAAGTTCACATTCAACAGTGGGAGGAAAGGCGACCATCTTTGTGGTAAGATGTCAATTACATTTAATGTTCAATGGTATACCAGTTGAACTTCATTTGAATATTTCTATGATTGAAATGACACACTGCATTCAACAGCATGTTGTTTCTCAACCAAGACAACACAAAAAAACTGAAGCATGTTAACAAGGATCTAAGAATCTAAGCTATTGCTATTAATGGTAAACCATAATGAAATAACCGAACTATTTCTCCATACATTATCAGTTCATTTTACAACCAGGTTTGTAAGCTTTCATATTATACAATTGCAACTGTATATTTTCCAGCAATGAGACATGATTACTAGCGATATGGTGGGGTATACAAAACAGGTAAACTTGGATTCTGTTGAATGTTTTGGCATTTAGGTCCAAAAAGTTAAATTTTGAGTACTTCTACAGTGGGAATATGGTATTCTATGGAAGGTTTTGTTCCAAGCAAAAGAGGTGCAGACAAAAAAGTGCTTGAATTGAATTCAAATGGATTTGCCCCATTTCAAAGTTTTGCTTCATGCACAGAGTTGGATGCTTGGAATGTAAGGGTCCTAACGTTGCATTTACTTAGTAAGCTGACAATCAAGCCAATGCCACAGCTTCCGTTAAGATTCCAACCATAGACAGCTCTACATAGGCCAACCACCAATAGAAATATGCACATCATGTGAATTAGCCTAGAGACCAAACATTTAAATAGGCAGTTAGTAGCCTACAGAATGCTGACAGGGGGAAATCCTAAAAGAACAAAGAACTAAGCCAGCTCACAGAGGCCAGTCGAAGGGAATATGGCGGTCTGGTTGTGTAAAATCCATTTTTACGCATATGCCATTCAGTGGACAGCGGGGCTTTTACGCATGTATCTCAGTTGACAGCAGGCGCTGATTAGCGGCAACAATGAGGAGTAGACTTCAGCTGAACTTTGTTATGGTAACTCACCGTTCTGGCGCTAGGAGACAGAGCCCCGTTGGATAGGTAGGGGTTCGTAAGATCTGGGATCATAAGAAACGGATACCCAGGATAATGGGGACTCTTAAAAAAGCCACCATCTTGCTGTCTTCTGAGAGCTGTAGGGACAACGTGTAGAAATCAGAAAAGAGAAGGGGCGTAATGCATATGAAATTATTTTAACATTAGTAAAGCAACGATGTACTCTTGCAAGTGACAGTTTCTACCTTCACTAAAGTAATCCCTGGTTTTCTCATAACTGTCCAAGTCTGGTCTTGGTTGAGGGCGCCTTTCTGCTTGCTGAGAAAGACAGAAAAGAAGAAGGTGGAAAAACACGTTGTCTACTTCAACAATACGCTAGATGTACAAGACATACTTTTTTATAGGAGGCTAAAACCAAAAGAACACTATAAACAAGTTTAGCAAATGGTCAGACTTCTGTAGGCTATGTGCAACGTCCTTACCTCGGAGTCTGACGAGCTGCTGTTGTTTTCTGATTCGTTTACTAACGAAGACTTCAGATCATCTAAATCCCTCTCGGCTGACACATTTTCGGATATTTTTTCCTCTTGCTCCCCTTCATCTTTGAATGATATCATTTCATCATTTGCCCCCAAATCATCGCCGCCGCCTCCATTGAGTTGTGGCATTTTGATGATTAAAAAGTTTCTTCCTGATAAACTTGACAAGAATGCGCGAAGGCTCCAACAATCCGAAATAAATTGTCTTATTTGCTAAGGGAAACAACTTAGTCCAGTTCGCGCACTAAATAAACACAGCACTGAGCGTGAAAACAAATGCCACGTTTTCACATCTCCATGTTGATATATTGAAGAATCTCCCACTTTTCCATTATTAACTCTCCAATAATATTCCACCAAATACAACTGTTTAAATGTCAGCGTCAATAGCCGGATAAAGCAACTTCGCTAAGTTTCTTCTTCACTCTTCCCAATGAGTTAGTTGCAGCCCACTCTGTGTGCTGAAGAATAGTATTTCGATATTCTTCCTGAGACTTCCACAAATGCAAACAAATTGGACACGAATCAATTAAAATGCAAGGATGACGTCCAATTTCACATCCTAATATCCATGTGAGTTAAAATTCGACAGACAAAAGATGAGTATTAACATAAGCGTGGAAATCGAAAGACACATTAAGCTTAACTTTGCAGGACATTCATTCACTCAAAAGTTTCGATAAAACCAATTTAGTCTACTTTGATTAAGTTTACCTTTAATAACTGTCCTTGTATGTTCTTACATGAAACTGTCAAATTATATCCGGTGCAAAAATATTTCGGATAGGTCGCAACAGCTCTTTCCCTCCACATTCGCTGAAGGGGAATGCGCTCAAAAACTGGTTGTTCAAGTGGAAGAAAAAGCGCAGCTTGTTCAGAATACAGAGGAGGAGTTAGCGCTGAAAACCGACACTTAATTTCATTCACCATGTAGACGGGTATGCTTAAAGGAACAGTTTAATCATTTTATACTGTACATTACAAGGTTATCTTTCACAAGTGTGTAGTATCGTTTTGTTTCAACATCAGTAAAAATTAATGCTTGTGACAAATGCTTCCCAAGATCCACGACGATTTCAGTGTCGTAGACATAACTGCTTGTCTACTATAGGCTACATTTAGTAATATTTTAACATTTGTTCTGTTTGTTGTAGTGGGCTTACTGATAGAACGTGTTTTCTGTATCACTGTCTGACTGAGAAAGTAAAATCAGTTTCAAGCAGATCAAGAAACGTCTGGGAGGGTATAATATAGTATAGAATAATATGATAATAGCTTATACAGCAGGCTAACTTTAGAAATACTTAATCCTCCAACAACACGGTATTTCCTTACTTTGTGCAGCAGCAACCATGTTACCTAAAGCTTTGTGATAATGACAGGCTCAGTTAAATAATCTTAATTACACGCTGCCATCCTAACTGCGTGTTGGTGTGTGTTCTTAAAACAATGCGCTTGGAAAGGCAAGACCCAGCAGCGTGGGGATAAGCAGGGTCTGTTATCAGCCAGGGCTTTAGGTTTGTCTTGGTAATGAGATCTTCTCACTACATGATGCTGCAGCCGCAGCCCTCCCACCTAGACAGGACTCTCCTGGCCATAGCCCCACCTCAGGGTGAATGATGTCCTGTAGTGATGTATTGTAGAGCTTTTGCAGGTACCATCGTGAAGAATCTACATCTGTGATGTTGACTGATAAATAGGACTGATGCCAACATGTTTATAGGGGCACCTCTATGGTTTAGTGGTTGGACCACAAGACCAGTAACCAAAAAGTTGCTAGATTGATTCCCAAGCCTGCAAGGTGAAAATAAGTTGTTCTGTCCACTGAGCAAGGCTGTAAACACTAAACGCTACCAGGTCATTGGTGAAAGAAAGGAAGTGTTTTCGGTTGTATTTACAGTACCTGGTAAGATATGGGTAAAAAAACATACTCACTACAGATCATTTAATAAATAGCAATGCGTGATGATTTACAAAGCGTTTTGCTATGTTCTCAAAGATACACGATTAAATAATTTAAAAACATTTAATTTAAGATAAATATGTGCCTCCTCCCTTCTATCATCACCTATTATGAATCATGACTATAGCTGTCACAGGGGTTCGGTGACAAAAACATACTGAAATCAGCTAAAATATTGTAATCAGATTCATCTATTTATGTACAATATATTCCCTTAGGGATGAAACAACAGCGTGTGAATTTTCTACTCATCCAGAATATCCACTGATCCATTTATACAATCACACATTAAAGGCTAAGAGAAGAGTGTCAAGCACATCCAGAACCATGGCCCAGTCCCATGGTGGGGCACCGCGGCCCCTCACCAACACTGTGGACACCAGGGGCCTTTTGAAACACAGGAATTTGGGCTGAATCCCTGTAGCTCAGCAAAGATTTTTTTTGTCAAGCAATCACATTGCCACGCAACACCTGTCTGATTTCCACTTGTCTCTGGCGACTACTGCATCGCAGTACTCTTTGTGTATTCACGTGGTGAATATGTGGTGAATACACAGAGAAGATCAAAATGGATCAGTCTAATCGAGCCATGCTAGATGACTAAGTCCATCACTCAAAAAATATGTGCTACTAAAATTATTTATTAAAAATATTATAAAAATATTTTTTTATATCATGTTTTCCAAATAGGTACTAGGTAATGAGGTCTAACCCTCTAAGGCTGGGCAATATGGATGACATGGTATATTAAAATGTTCGGACGGTAACAGTATACGTCACACTATATTCATTTGTTCCTTTAATTGCAATAAAAATATTTTTTAAGGAGCACCCCACTAGAACTACCTAGCTCTAGGAGTTAACTAATGAGTATCTACAGTGCTGTTCCTTTAGTATGCTGTATATTAGGCTAAATTTCACAAACACAATAAACTGCAGAGCAATTAATAGATAAAGGACTTCATATAAACGTTTACAAAATAATGTGGTATTTAAGTATTCCAACATAAACTCAAGTAACTCCAACTACGGGAAATGTTATTAACACTGCAATCAATAGCCTTTTTTCCTTTTCCAATCGGTCAACTGACTTCAGTGAGGATTGTAGCATATTATAAATGGCACTGTAGACCTAGCATTGCTTAAAACTAGCCTATAATAGAGACAACAAAGACACATTTATCAAATTATCAGAACATGTTCGGAAAGTATATAACTTTTTTCAAGCAATGCATATTGATTTTGTGATAAAGATGTCATGACTTTGCTTTTGGAGTACCATGTCTACACTTTTCTTTGTCTATCACATTAATTAGATTATACATATGAATACACAATCATTTGTTTAGGCATATTTATAATCTCAAGAGTGCCACATATATTGGGGATAACCCAAAGCTACAATTCACAGCTTGCTTAGGCTACTCTTCACATAGGAGTCATACTAAATTGTAGCTTCAACTGCAACTAATGTAGCTAGATATTACCTAATCTTTAGTTGTGCAGTGTTTCATAGGCTTACAGAATGTTAATTACTTTGAGACTTGTTAGAGAATGGATGACTGCGCCTGGGGAAAACAGTCCTGTAAATACTGAAACTACCATGGGTCCCTGCACAACAGACAACAGACATCCACAAAACGTTTCCCAGGTCAATGACAAGACACTGTCTTCCACGACAGAGCTGGTAGACACTGTGCATACCGCAACAATAGGCCGGGAGCTTCACAAATGAGTCATTTATGGAAGGGTGGCAAAAATCGTCGTTGACAAAAAGTTCACTTAGCTAGAGTTTGCCATTTCAACTCTTGAAAAGAGTTTGTCAGAGGGCATGTGGGAGAATTCTATGGTGTAACGGTGGCAGCATCATGTTATCGGGATGCTTTTCTTAGTCAGGGCCTGGAAAGCTTGTGAAGATATAGAACAAAATGGATGTAGCAAAGTACAGACAAATCCTGGAAGAAAACTTCCTGAAGTCTGCAATAGCCATGGGACTTGGGAGTAGATTAATATTCCTATGGGACAAACACCCAAAACACAGAGCCAAAGCCACACTAGAGTGGCTTGAAAATACAAAGGTCAATGTCCTGGAGTTGACCAGTTAATACCCAAACCTTAATCCAATTGACAATATGTGGAAAGATTTGAAAATTGCTGTTCACTAAAGGTCCCCATACAACTTGATGGAGGTTGAGCTATTTTGCAAAGAAGAATGGGCATAAATTGCTGTGTACAGCCCAAAGCTGGTAGAGACTTAACCAAATAGATTCATGGCTATAATTGCTGCCAGAGGTGTCTCTACCAAATTGCGACTAAAGGGGGTCTGCAATCGATTATTTTGTTATTATTTTGCACTTTGACAGTAGGGACTTTTGTTGTGTCGTTTGATTTCATGTTTTGACACAATCTGAGAAAGTCCAAGGGGGGTGAATACATTTGGGAGCCAGTGTAAGTCTGATGTTTTTTTCATTTCTGAGGCAAGTTGGTTAGCAGGCTGAATGTCTCTAACCAAATGAGGGTCCAAGTTTTTATTTAGTACATGCTCTCAAAATCATTCTGCAATATTTAAATGAGTTAAAAGCGAACATATTTGTTGCCTACAAGCAAAGAGTGACACTCTTTATACCATTTTATAAACTGAATCTATTGTTAAGCCAGCGTGTTGGCAGCTCTGGTAGCGGCGGCGCTGTCAGAGTAGGAATTGGCCGTCAACATATCAAATTGTATATAGATAATAATATACATAGTGGCCACTTTATTACATATTCCACGACATTCACAAAAAAATTGTTACTCCTACAGACAGTGAGGCACTTGGTCATGGCTGAAAGGCATCAAGGCATTCAGTTCAATACAGTTTTAGAACAGGCCGAACAAGTGATCTAATCCACTTTGAGTTTGGTTTGATTGTCAACGCTAGATAAAAACGTTCCAGTATTTCAGAAATGGCCACCCTTCTGGACTTTTCATGCATGCCAGCGTCTTGGGTTTACCAAGAATGGTGCAGCAAAACAAACAGTACAGCAGTTGTGTGCATAATGGCATCTTGCAAAACACAACTTGTTGGTCCTTGTCATGGGTGAGCAGTTGCAGCAGACAAACACAGCAATACTACAAGCTAAAAACAAGAAGAAATCACTCCAGGGTCCACACAATCACCAACACTGGACAGCTGAGTACTGGAAAAACACTGCTTGGTCTGAGTTATCCGGGTTTAGTTTTTTCAATGTATCGCCATCCAATTTGCAGCAACTGCATGACACCACGTCAGTATGGGCCATCATGCCTGTGGAACGTTTCCAACACCTTGGTGAATACATACTCTGAAGACATCAGTGTATTCTGGAGGCAAATGTTTCAAAACCATTACTGGATGAATGTACCTCATTACCTCGCCACTGTGTGTATTATGTATAATATTTACCAGTAGAAACAAGTCAAATTTAGAGTATGTGTAAAAGTTCTGATTCTGAAGAGTGATCTTGAAATAATGTCATAATCTTGTGATATTGTAAAAAATAAGACGCTTTAAATTGCAACATTGCCACACTCCCTTTAAATGTGTCCAACACAGTTAGAGTGTAAAACAGAAAATGAGTTATACCGTTCATTTCAGGGATCGTAATAGCTAGTAGCTCAAGCCCTTTGAAGGATAGAATCACATTTCTTGTGAAATAGAAAAACGCTCTGTATGTGCCAACCACTAAATAGCGAGCATCAGTGATTACTGGGACTTTTTCATGAGAAATATGCCATGAACAGGGAGACATTCCTCAACAGACCGGCACTAGACTGCAAACATTGGTTTGAGAAAGGCTGCTCTAAGCTAACGGTTGAGGGCATCTAAGTCCAGAATGGGCTGTAAATTCCTTTCCTTCTTGGGGACCAGTAAGTAATGTCTATACCAACCATATTCAACCTTTGACCAGGAAGATACTGATGATCTAGGTCTGACAGAGGCCTTGCAACTGCAGGTACACATGTCTGTTCATCCCGCTGGATTAAACTTTTAAAAAGTCATATTCTCTGCATAAATGTTTGTGGAGGGAAATCAGGGAGTGTTAGTAATATTTTATGTACAGTTAGCGGGGCTCCAGCTATGCCTCAGACCCAAGGGAGTGAAAGCTAAATTCTGCCCTAGCCACTGACATTACGACAGCCCGAATTGCTTACATCTTAAGGAGAGAGGCCCAACAAACCACAATTGGGTCTGTGAACATTCCTATAAAATGGCTATTGGGTTGATGCAAACCTTGTTATAACACCAAAACCTTCAAGTCACAGTAATAATTGTTTGATCATAAACAGAGATGATTGATAGAAAAATATGAGTGCCATGTATGAAGGTAAACCATTAACATACTGTCATGTTTTGAGTGTATAGAATTGATTTGTAGTTGTAGAGAAATTGTCAAACATGTAACTGACAAGTTTTGAAAATGTAGAAAAACATGTCATTTTTCAAACTTGTCATTGTATATTTTCAATCAATAATTTAATCTGCATACTGGCTCATGTCAGTTTTGTATGCTCAGAATTTTTGGTACTCCTTTAGCCCTACCATGACAAAGTTGTCGGCATGCAAGCAGTGATTTGTAAGCAAATAGTTTGTTTTAAGATCATTAATACATGAGAAAGGTACAAAGGTAACTTCATCACAAAATCTCTTATATATGTTAATTTAATCTACCATAACATCTTTATTAACTTACCTAACCTTTAATTCAGACATGTGAATAATAACTACTTAAAACTATAGTGGTTTTTAGAGATCATTCCTGTTGAGGGATTCAAACAGGTGACCTTTGGATCCACTCTTCCTGAAACAGAGGAAAAGAAAACATGCTCTCTGTTCTGCCACCGCCTGATAGTGTTGCTGACCTAAGAGGGAAAGGATCGTCTTAAACGCAAATTAGTTACTTGAGGCATGAAGAAATAAATCAAAATTCAGATCCGGACTGTCATGAGAGTTTCAAATATTAAAAAAGTACATTTTCTAGGCTAGATAGAACAGAATAAAAATTTGGTCTGCTTGTGACTGAGGGTTACGCTGGTACTTACATGATAGGTTTTGCTCATCCACAGCATAAAATAGTGTACAATTTGAAATGAGTGCAGGAGACCTATTGAAAAAATAGTCCAGAAGACATACAATTGCATTGGACTACTGATTTGATGTTGTACCTAACTCAGGGCCAAACTGAGCTGGTTATCTCTATGCTGTTACTGTGATTTAATAGAGAAACATGTACGGTGCTTACCAACAACTCTTCTGCCACCTGAGGGGGTCACTGGGCACTGGGGGTGGCAGCTGCTGGACACTGGACACAGCAGTGTGGTCATCCAGACTACTGCCCACAGTGAATTCTAGTTCTACTTCTCAAAGCCTTCATCCTCTTGGTTTTCCCCTTGTCATCATATGTCTGTGCTTCTTGCAACTGACTGTTGGTAGGGCATATCCAGAACACTGCAAACGGCCTGGTGTTCAACATTCCAAATTTCTCCCATGTCACCCTGCTCTTCCGCGCACAGGTTTTCAGTTCAAACTTGCATCCACTAAAAGATCATGTTGCTTGCCGATGGAGCAGCAAGGGGAACTGCCCATCCCTACCTTCAGACTATGATGAAACCCTACGTCCCTTCCCAAGCTCTGCATTCTGCCACCTCTGGGCTCCGGGTTGTCGCACCCCTACCGATGGGCAGCTCCCGCTCATCCCAGTTTAATCTCTTCTCTGTCCTGGAACCCCAATGTTGGAATCTGCTTGCCCTTGAAGCTACGACAACAGAGTCCTTGCACATTTTCTGAAAACGTCTGAGGTTATTACTGATTCATTTAGTTGTTCCGACATGTAATTTTAAGATGAGTAAACCATGAATTGCTTCCTTGAACTGGATACTGTTGAAACACTGAGTTAATAGCTCACGAGCAGTAGTACAGCTGGACAGCTAGCTATCTAATAGATTTCTTCAACAAGTTTTTTCTGTTGAATAGTAACAGATCGGCATTAAATGATAATTAATGTTACATACACACTGTGCATACTATCACAACATTGGCAACTGTTTATTGAAAACTTATTTGATTGTTTTTAAGAAACAGGTCACAACTCCAAGAGGTTCTTTTGCTATTGCGCCCTGTCTTTGAACAAACTTAAAACCATATATCTTGACCATTGTAATAGCCTCTTTCAGAACTGCTCCCACAACCCTTTTTCAGTAAGTGAGATCACGCCTTCATTCTGCTAATCCCTGCCGACAAAACATTCTACTGAAACCACCTGTGGTAAGGACTGTACTGCGCTTATCAGAGCAATCGGCATCCATACAGCACAGTTTTGTCCAGGCAGACAGGGAATTGGTAGGCCTCCAGGAGGTAACTTCAGCCACTACTTGTAAACTGTCACCTGGTTTAGCAGGAAATGCTTTTAGAGTGTTGTCCCTACAGTGATCACCAAGAAGCCAAGACACAAGGATTCTGCAACAGCATCCAGTATATAAACGTCCTGCTATAGTATTATGCTGTTTGAATGTCCACAGACCAAGCAGTGTTTGTAATTGGCTTATAATACAGTCATCAGTTGAATTGCCATTATATCTGCAGGCAAACTTAATGGATCTTCCAATCTGTTTTCATGTACTATAATACAGCTTGTAATAGACAATTATATTTCTTAAATATTTGTCACTTAGCAGATGCTGTTAACAAGAGTGACTTTTAGTGCACCCATATAGCTGGGTAGGACAGCCACACAATATAATAAGGTAAATCAGAAATTCCAAATATAGCCTCAAATATTTTCATCAGATTGAAAGATCAGTAAAGATTACTGTAAATTACTTGTATTTCTTTGCATTCAAATTCTTCATACAGACCCCCTTTATCTTATTTAGCTTATTTTATTTTCTTGAAAAATCTTCAATAGTTGTTGCAAACACAATCTTACAATATATCTTTACAATACAATTTTCTTTAAATGAACAAGACTAGTTGCCAGATTTTTTTAATACTGTAAACAGGTGAAAATGTTTATTGTCTCAATTCACCTTCTGAGGTAGCAGCTTTCTCATTGTTAGTGTGAATTGGACATTTTATGTATGTATTATGTAAATGTTTTTTAAAATTAAATCATTGTCACAACAATTATTGGAGTTTAAATAGGTTCTTATGCACCTCAAGCACAGTGGGTGGTGGAGGTGCTGCTTTTTTTTCAAAGGACTAACTTGACACCATAGAAGAACTAGATAGCTGGTTCCTCCAGCAGAGACCGAAGTAGTTAATTACAAATTCTTTGCTGGAATTTAGTAGCATTCTTCTATGGTGTCATGTTTTTTTTATTTTATTTTTTGGACCTAACACAAGTGGGCCACCGCCTCCAGGGCCACCAATGGGCAAGCTGCCACTGGATTGGATGATGGTATAGTATCACATTTTCAAAGAAGCGTTGTAAGAGTAAACTTATAGTTTCGACAACCAGGTCTGATTCATTTCTTACTGTCCCCGTTCCTTTTGCTTTTCTCCACTCTTCATGCTCTGACCGAAACTCCTATGGACCTACAATTCCCTTCTCTGATGCATTATGATGAGCTTCTCTGTTCTCCCTGTTTGAGGTAAAATCTCATTGATGTTGTTGACCACGTGCATGGCCTCAAAGGCCATCATAGCCCCGCTCTCTTATGTGTGTGTTGTGCTGTGTTACTTTATAACTATTAATTGTAAAAAATGGTATGGTGAAAATAAACAACAACCCTAGCTAAATTGTTCCTTACACGCATAACACAGGTAAATGGTTGTCTTAATAGCTACATGTCTGTGTCCTCCTCCACTACTGAATACCCTGTGCAAAACAAAATCTTTTTACTATGATTCATACAAAATTCTTTCCTAACCTAACCACCATAACCACTTACTCACAAAAATTGTTTGTGCTTACGTATATAATTTTTATGGCATAGATTATCCTGCATTCATAACTATGTGGGAAGGTGTTATTTACCATGTTACAACTGGGATTAATGCATTTGAACAGCCCTCTAACTGGTAATTGCTGGGAAATTTTATCCTTATCCTAACATGAAAATTGCAAGACACTACATCCTCCACATAGTGGTGTCAAGGAAAAGGAGAAACAAAAATTGTAGGCCATTTTCATAACTTGTTGCAAAAACTCCAAATTCTTCTACCAATTGGGTTAAAGTGCAGGAACATAAACACATCAGAGGCATCATATAGATCATGATATATTACAGTGCTGAATGGTCCACTTAGGGGAGAAGTTAACAGATCTTTTTTAAATTTTACCCATTGATAGTTTGAATAATAGAAATATCCATGTTACCCCAAACTAAAATTAAACAAGCATCATAATGTGTTTTGTGCCATAACACACTAGATATACGAAAACTAATTTAAAAAATGGTATATAAATAATGACACCTAAAGCTAGTTAACTGAAACAGATTATGTCATTTTGCAATGTTTTCTGGGGGAGAATATGTTTTTGCATCCAACTGACTACAAATATTTTAATCAGCAGTCCGAGAACTAAAGGCAGGAACACTTGACAGAGGTTATCAGCGTAATAGCATGTGTTTCAGTCAGAGTGACTTTTGAAATTTGAATGATTTTCTGATCATTATAATAGACTTTTAATATTGAATAATTTGTATGAGTGGTACAGTGTGATGGTGACATTCTTGGTCTGAGACCCCAGAATCAAGCATGCAAGACCCTCACACCACTAAATAATGACATTGGCAGAACACTGCCTAAGTGGGAATTGTAGGCTATAAAGTACAGTGCCCTCCACTAATGTTAGCACCCTTGGTAAATATTAGCAAAACAGGCTGTGAAAACAATGTCTTTATCGTTTATCCTCATGATCTTTCATTCAGATTATTAACAAAAATCTAACCTTTAATGAAGGTAAAACAATAGAAAGAAAAAGTGAATTCTTATCATGAAACTAATATCTTTCTGAAATATACAGTATGTGTGCCACAGTTATTGGCACCCCTTCATTTAATACTTTGTGCTACATCCCTTTGTCAAGATAACAGCTTTTATCTATAGGAGTCTTCTCCTATATTGGGTAATGAAGTTGGAGAACTCATGGCAAGAGACCTGTGGCCATTCCTCCCTAAAGAGTTCTTCAAATCCATCAGGAGGAAGGTCAGGAGGAAGGTCAGGGCATGGCCATGGCAATATCTTTATCCTGTGGTCAGTGAAGGATTTTTGTGTTGATTTTGAGGTGTGCTTTGAATCATTGTCCTGCTAGAAAATTCAATCACGGCCCAGTTTAAGCTTCCTGGCAGAGGAAGTCAGGTTTTAATTTAATATCTGCTGATACTTGATGAAGTCCATGATAGCATGTATCCTAGCAAGTTGTCAACTGCTCCATAACATCAAACATCCACCATAGTACTTCACAATCAGGATGAGGTACTTTTCTGCATAGCTATCTTTCTCTCTACGACAAACCAACCTCTGGTGTTTGTTTCCAAATAGCTCTATTTTGGTCTCATCAGACCATAGGACCCAGCCCCACTGAAAGTTCCATTAATTTTTGGCAAACTGTAGGCGCTTGAGTTTGTTGTTTGATAACAGCAAAGGCTTTTTTTTATGGCAACCCTTCCAAACAAAGTGTAGGTTTGTAGGTTGCGTCTGATCATGGTTTTGGAGACGTCTGTTCTCCAGTTGTGATCCTTGGAGATACTTTGGCCACATAAATGATCCTCATCACTGTGCGTGGGGTCACTATAGACACACGTCCTCTTCCAGACCAACTGTTAACTTCTCCAGTTGCTTTAAACTTCTTAATTATTGCCCTGATAGTGGAAATGGCCATTTCTAACTGCTGAGCTATTTTATTATAGCCATTTCTTGATTTGTGCAGCTGAAAAACCTTTTGTCACACATCATTACTGTATTCTCGGGTCTTTCCTATACTGATGGATGACTATGGGAATTTGGCCTGTGTTTCACCTAATATTTATAGTCAATTCACACTATTTTATTTTCATTGAAATTAACAGCACTTGTTGCCAGATTTTGGTCAGCTTCTATCTTTTCATAATGTAAACAGATGAACATTTAAATTATCCACCGTCACCTTCCAAGGTTACCTCCAACGGATCATGGGTTACTGTTTGAATATTTATGTCATATATTGGTGACTTGGGAGGTCAAATTACATTTTCTGTATGCTATTATTGACGTAAGTAGAAAAATAATAGAATATTGAAAATATTGTCAAAATTACTTTAATGTAAATGCTGATGACAGGACCTTGGTCTGTCTCATCACTGCCTGTGAAGAGAGAGGTTGACTGCCTGATGAACGGTTTTAATCAAAAATATCTGGAACCATTGGCGGCCCTTAAGGTTAGGTGTTTAGAGTTACCGTTAGAGTTATCATTAGGAGAATACATTTTGATCTGCCCATTTTGTCACACATGCCACGGAAAAATGTCCATACTACTGCTGAATTAAAAAAAAAAAACACCTTTAATAAATATAAGAAACACTGCAACATGACTATTATTAAGTGAAAATGCAATGTAGTATACAGGAAGAAAATTAGGATTATAGAATTGCCGTTGTCAAATCTACATAGTCATACCAAAATGTTACTTCCAGTTTTGACCCAACTCTTCAACACTGGGCACTGAGGTAGTAGTTTGGGTTAACTGGCTTGATCAAGGACACAACACGTTTCACCATGTTGGGGATTCAATCTAGCATCATTTGGGTTATTGGTCAGGTGCTTAAACCTAGGCTAGGCTGTCCACCGCCGTGTAATAATTAGATGACCAGGCGTCCCTGTTTTATTAGAACAATCCTTGTGTTTGTTGGCTTATCCACCTGTCCCTAGAAATGTCCTACAATTGTCCCTAGAAATGTCCCTGGTTAGCTCTCAAAAACACACTTGTAAGTCAGAATTTCAGCCAATATCTCAATAGTCCTATGCTTTAGTCTAATCAGAATTGCATGTATAAATGTCTGTCTATCACTTTTAACCACTGCATGAATCACAACCAGAAATGACAGGTACAGCATTAGCTACTGAAATTATTACATGTAACCTAAGATGAATGCACAAATATGTAAGTTGCTCTGGAAAAGCACATCTGCTAAATAACTAAAATGTGAAAAATAACATTTGGAAGAAAAATACATATTTTAGAATTAATAACATTACTTTATAGGACAATAGTGGAATTTGAATGTAGTTTTTCACAGATTTTGTACAAATGTCCAAATGTCCCGATTTATTTATTTGAAAAAAATCTGCTCACTTTACATGATGACTAAAACATTTGCGGTTCCGCAATATGTACAAATTCAAGGCTGTTTAACCCATTACAGCTTATCTTTTCTAAATAACCACCACTATCTTATATATCTCTAATTTTCTCCATGCCTTTCTTGTTAGTGAGGGATTCATTTAACTGGGAGCTGATGAGGGGTCAGAAGAGATGTGAACAGCCACAATCTTAGCCTCAGGGCAGATCGACTGGTGGCCAGAAAATTTATTCAGAGGGTGCTGTCCCTGCATCTGCCTTACTTTGAAGTTACTCTCTCAACTCCGGCTTGTCGTACGTGACTTTGTGCCCAAGAGAGAGTAAGTGGAGAGAAAGAGAGTGCGAGCATGTGTGTGTTTGTGTGAGAGAGTGGGAGCGAGGAGAGGGATACTCTGTGTCTATCCATCGTTGCTTTAGCAAATTCAAGGTCATTCTTTCATCTTTTGCCAAGGCTCGTTCAATCAGTTTCCCATCAAAGTATGCTTAATTCGCAGCTAATTTCAGCCCCCTAGTCACGAATTTGCCCAACTATTTTTAAGGTGTGAAAGGTGTTCTTTTCTCTTTGTTCTATTCTGCAGAATTATCTTGAGCATGTTATGGCACGCAAACTCCACCTAGTCAATGTGTCATGTATGTAATAAAATCATGACCACATATTTAAAACAGTTGGACTAGGGCAATGGTTTATAAGCAAATACATTTGTCAACAATGGAACCCTGTATCACATAGTGTCCTCACAATCTTTCCATCTTCGCCATTACTGAATGCAGGATGCAAGTTAAAATATACTATTTAATATTGTTACTCTTGCTGGACTCCAATTACGGGTGAAATGACCAATCCCTTTGCAAGTCATCATGTGTCTTACAGTAGGGATGATTTTTAGGTTGACTTGACTGCTATGCCACAGGCATTGCATAGAAATATATGGAATGCTTCCAATTAATAATATAGCAAGATTGGGTTGTTATTGGGTTATAATGTTTGGTTAGGGATATTAGGTTAATTCTCTCTTCACCAGAGGTGCAAGATGGTGGAGAGTCCAGGATCGACATTACACAGTCCAAGATCGACACTACAGTTTTGTGGCCCCCTGAAAAAACATTCAATATACAGTTGAATAAAATATTCTATCAAAATATTTTCATAATTCTAAGTTAATTGTATACCACACTGCTCAAATAAATTAAGGGAACACAATCATCACAGTATAAAACCAAGTCAATTAAACTTCAGGGATATTAATCTGTCCAGTTAGGAAGCATATGCCATTGTGCATCAGTGTCACCTGTTTTGGTGCAAATGAAAGTGACAACAGGTGCACTGGAGAGGCAACAGCAGGACAACCCTCAAAAAGGGAATAGTTTGCAGGTGGTGGCTACAGACAAGTGCTCTCTCCTTATCCTTCCTGACTGAATATTCTCTAGTTTTGCTAGTGTCCTTGTCACTACTGGTAGCATAAGGTGGTACAGCCCATTTAGGTTGCACAGGTGGTCCAGCTCCTCCAGGATGGCACATGCCATCGCAAGGTTTGCTGTGTCTCCCAGTACAGTCTCAAGAGCATGGAGGAGATACCAGGAGACGGGCCATTACACGAGGAGGGCTGGACAGGGCCGTAGAAGGGCATCAACCCAGCAGCAGGACCGGTATCTGCTCCTTTGTGTGAGAAGGAACACCTCCAGAGCCCTACAAAATTACATCCAGTGGGCTACACTGTAAAAAATAAATGTTATTATATGGTAATTTACCTTCAATTTTACATTTCATTTTCTGTATTTCACAATGACTGTAAAATTATTTTTTTAAATTAGACATAAAAGCTCCATTTAATATTAGTCCTGTAAAATAACTGGAAAAGTCTGTTATGAGGAAACACAAGAAATATCTGTTTTTCCACAGACTTTGGTTTGCTGTTTATAATACTCAACTCTATAAATAAGGAGTATTTATTTTTTATTATCAATATCCAAGCATGCTTTGCAGCTCTTCATGTTGTTAATGTTTATGTGTGTTGTAGTTGATAAGAAGGTGGCAGAGCTTTTTTTTGTGCCATCTTGTTATTCATGTACTGTGTTAACCTTTGGAATGTTTTTGAGGATTATGGTCGTGTTTGTGTGACAACCATAGAAATGAAGACAATTCTGTTTGCTGTTTTTTGCTGCTTTAGAAACTGTTTCGTGATGTCTGACAAAGTAGAGCTCTGACTCTTGCATATTTTTGCCAACCTTGTACCTGGTAGACTTTGGCACATTGTCAAAATAGTAATAACTAATGCAAAAATACACTGTAAAAAAGTGTAAACAAACTGTAAAAAAGACAGTTTGTCTCCATATCATATATATACTGAGTGTGGGTGCCAGCTGAGATTAGTGCTTTGTATCCAGAACAGCACTCCTCTCTCCCACAATGACGAGCTGGAAGTGTGCCATTAATTCAGCTCTCACAAAATTGAATGTTTCCAGGTCCATGTGTAGGTAGACAGTATTGTACTCTCAGAAAACACTCAACAACTTGTACTCACAAATGGTAAAGATATGGTAAAGATAAATACTGCTTTTCTTTTTACAGTTTATCTATGTTTTTCATCTGACAGTGCTTTTCTGTTTTTCATCAGACATTTTCTGGCACCCATGCTGCCAGAAAATTACAGTTTTTTTTACAGTTTTTTTATCACAGTGCTCTGCTGTGCATGATTCTGACCAAACTGTCATAAACAGACTCCATGAGCATGGCATGAGGGCCCGACGTCTTCCAGTGGGACCTATGCACCATGCACCATGCAGCTTGACTGGCATTTGCCAGAGAACACCAGAATTGGCAGGTGTGGGCCATTGGCACCCCATTCTCTTCACAGATGAGAGCAGGTTCACGCTGAGCACGTGACAGACGTGAAAGAGTCTGGAGATGATGTGGTGAATGTTATGCTGCCTGCAACATCATCCAGCATGACCGATTTGGGGGTGGGTCTGTGTGCATACAGGCATGTGGGGGCCATACACACTACTCAGTCACATTATGAGTTGCCGTGATGAAATTCACACAAACTGGAACAGTCTGTGACTTCAATTGTTTACTTTGATTTTCGGTGTGAGTTTGAATCTAGCCCTCAATCGGTTAGTGGTTTCCATTGACCGTTGTTACATCATTTTGTTCTCAACGAATTGCACAATGTACAGTAAAGATTTTGATTTTTAATACATTTCATTCATCGAGACCCAATGTGTGATTTAATTGTTCCCTTAATTTTAGTAGTGAATACAGTCTTAGAACAAAGGGTTCTAAAAGGGTTCTTCGGGTGTCCATATTTGATAAACCTTTGCGGGTGGAATCTTTCTGAGTTCAATTTCAAGCCTTCATGAGGAGGGTTCTACATTACATTGAACTCAAATGTACTTTTGCTTTTACTTGGAACCAAAAGAATTCAACATGAAATTAAGGTTCTCTTGTGAGGACAGCCAAATAACTGCAGATCTATATATCTACATATCTGGAATATCAATTTACTGTATTATAGTGTATATCCTTTTTCAAAACTTGGTCTTGTAATAATGTTATTAGTAAAGGCATTTCTGATGTTACTGACGGTTACTGAAAGGTTGCTGAATTGAATTCCTGAACTGACAGTGTGAAATGTTATTCTGCTCTTGAGCAAGACATTTATCCTTAATTGCTCAAGGTTTGCTATACAAATTCCCTGGATATGAGGAGTGGGATGTACATAAAACAAATGTCCAATTCAGAGATGCATGAAATGTAACCACATAATTATTTATTATTATAGATTTCACTATGACAGAATAACACGTTTTTCATGGGAGGTATTAAAGAAAATTTACATAAAAATATATTTATGGTTTCTAAATTGTGACATAAATAGCCTATGAGCCCATACAGCCGAAATCCTTTATTGATACGTGTTGGAAGTATACATGGCTTGGAAGTATACATTTGCTAGACTTCTTAAGTCAGACATACTTGAACATTATTTACACGTCTTACACATTTGTGGGTTGATCAGATCATAGCCAAAGCAAAGTAGTGGTTACTGAAATTACCACTCTTGAGGATAAATATATTTTATTCATACTCTTTTGATTGACATGAACAGAGTGGATTTCAATTTGTGTAAGTGCAGCTGATACAAACAAAAACATTACAGTAATGTTTGATTTTGACGACTGTATAAACATCTGGGGCGCCTTTACATCCTAGTGCTAACCAGTAGGGTAGAGATTTTCCTTACTAAAATTTCTGAAATTTACTAGACTGTTTACACACACACCCATGTCCATATATAGCTGGTGTGGAAGGTGCTTCCTAGGGTTTGATGGGAGGTGAAAGCTGAGAAATCCTTAGGGGTGGACATGAAGATGTCACTCAGTTTTTGTAGTAACAGGACCCGCAAGAATTCGTCCATGTTCGGTTTCTGATACGGTTACAAGGTATGCTTTTCTTTCAATTCCACTTACCCAAACAACTACATGTTGTCATGTTGGAAACATGGGGGTAGGTTGTAAGTAGTGAGTAATGGTAGGGTGTTGAGAAACTGGGGAAGACTAATACAGTATGTCACTTTCTGTCCAAGTAGTGTGTATGTTCTCATTTTACTAACCTGGTATAGATCCACAACATCTACTACCTATGCTCCCAACTACGCTGTCTGCATCACTGTCCCCTAGGTCTCACAGGATGCCCAGTTGCCACCATAACAGTGATCTGACTTGTGTCATTGCTGAATTGCATAAAGACGGCCTTAGCTACGGTATAGAGGCAGATAGAGACACATTTAGAGGGACTCAGTTCTGACAGCTGACAGTTGGCTTTCTCTACCATTCCGAGGTGAAGGGGAGGGCCAGCTATAGCTACAAAGCTAACTAATGGCCTTAAGCTTGACACCTGGTTGCTTTTCATAAAAGCTCTCTGTCTGATCTGTCTGTAAAGCCACCAAGCGATAATGGAAGAAAACTCTCTGGATAGATAGGTAACTTTCTATGAATTTCACTTGTTAAATAAATATTCTATGGATTTGTTGGACCATTTGTTGGAGTCAGAGCTTTTACTTTGAAAACTGCAAGCCCATGCATCCGGTTGCAGCTGTCCACTTCCAGCCCAGGCTGCTTATGTTCATCATTCACTCTTTTGGATAAAATACAAAAAAGAAATGAAGCAATAGAAATCATTTTCCAACGATAATGTTCCATTATTATTTAAGAGAGGAAAGTGTAAGGTACTTGATGTTTCACCATCCCTTATTGATGTTACAGAGTCTGAAATAGACGTTCAGATATTGCAGGTACCTTAATAAAACATATAATGTGAGCCTTTGGAATAGTTTTAAAAGGTCAGCTGAAGGAAAATTTATTTAGAATTGCATAATTACATGAAAAGTATTTAGACTTAAGTAGCTGAATTAAAAGTTTATTTTTGCCTTCTGATCATTCTTTCAAAAAAGTATTTCCATTTATCAGAAATATATTTCAGTGTACAGTATATTTTCCAAGAGAATTCGATTTTACAGATATCTTCAGTAAAAATCAAAAGAGTACCTCCCAGAGCAAGCATACAAAATGAGCAAGCTTCTGAAGCTAAGATGATACATTATAATCTACATGCTATGGATATCATAAAAGTAAAGAGGATACTCACACAAAAATAGACATACACTGTAAGTGAAACCTTGAACCTTGCCAAACAGAGAAAGTTTTGAGATGTTCCCATGTTACGTACATGTTGTACAAAAGCATTTTCTAAATTGGTTAATGGATGTCACATTGCCATGATTACATTCAG
Source organism: Esox masquinongy (assembly GCA_016801175.1). Classification (NCBI taxonomy): domain Eukaryota; kingdom Metazoa; phylum Chordata; class Actinopteri; order Esociformes; family Esocidae; genus Esox; species Esox masquinongy. The sequence goes on from JACXGI010000386.1 coordinate 25,755, forward strand.
CCCAGATTACTACAAAATGAAATACCTAGCGGGGTAGCCTAGTGGTGAAGATATGGCATCCACACTAATTTCTAATTTGATTCAAACACTGTTTTTCTCACACTCAAGATTAACATTTTCTGTAAATTCAGTAAATCATAACACTGAATATAACCCCAATTTATCCCGTTTTAAAGCCCATAGGAGTGCATTGTAAATATCGTACTGAATAATCCTGTCAGACATCATACAGTTGTATAAGACACCCAAAAAAACATGCATGTTTCATTTTTGGGTTTGCGGTTTACACAGCGTCCTACAAGTGTGCCTAGACAGAGCCTTTGATTGAAATACTTGTTTGTGTAATGCGGAGGATGCTTTTAAGAAGCATTATTTCTGAGAACTTCAAAGCCTGCCAAATGCACTCTCCTTGTGAGTGTGTGGCCTCTTGAAAATGTCCTTATGTTTTCCAAATGGACAGGAAGAGGCACTCACTGGTATTGAGGTGATGTTAATGCAGTGCAGCGCTTGTTTTTCCACACAACCCTGTTTGCCCCCAGTGACTAAGCCAGCAGTGTACTCAGCCCTATTGAGATCATTTATATACAACTTTAGATTAACCCTGGTTACACTCTAATGAAGAAGGAAGATTGCCATGAATGACAACATCATTTTACTAACTACCCTGTGAAAAATGATTGGATGGTCTCCACCTAAACTGAAAGATGCTAAATATCTGGTGCTAAATATGAGCTTGTACAATCCAGCACAAAAGGTAAAGTTACATTAATATCAACTATTCACTGTGGTCAGGTTATTCGCTATTTGTTCAGCTGGCACATTTGTTTTAATTCACCTAAATCACTGTTAAAAACATAATGTACTCTGCTCACGCATGTCCCCTGCAGTGCACTGTGTAAAATAATGTCAGGCCCGTCTAGATACGTCACTCCCATTCTGCCTTCACACATTTCATTGATCCGGTTAACATGATCAGTTACAAGGCACGCCTTTTTTAAAGGTCTGGTGTTGTTTCAGCTGAGGATGCAGTGATCCTTGGAGGATTGGAGGTCCTTTCCTGTGATGTAAACCCTATACAAGTGAGAGGCTGTTGACTTTATTTAATATGTCCACCAGATTTTATGAGTTTTACATGCATGGGATGGTTTGCATTATGCATGAACCATACGTTGAGCAGAAGCATGCATCGCTGTAGACAGCTGGAAGTAACTCGAGCCCCTCAGTCACTTATCAGTACTGGCATCCCTGCCATTTCCCATAGCCATCCTCAACCAAGAAGAATCCACTCATTGTTTTTCTCTCTGTGGGACCAGTGTTAACTCACTAATGCCCTGCTGATTGTTCCAAAGATATTTAGGAAAATGGCAGATTTGTCTACAAAAACCCACGTCTTGTGACATCCAAACTGTGCGTGTGTGTGTGTGTGTATGTGTATGTGTGTGTGTGTGTGTGTGTGTATTGTGGGGAGTTATCTGCTTGGGTTAGAGAGAGCAGCTGCACCTGCCCTATATGTCAACACAAGGGTCTGGTCAGACACTCAAATGGAGAGGTTGTTTTCACACCACTGGCCTTACTACAGCTGCTTACTTTCCAAAGACAACAATAACTGTGGCACTCTGAAGTGCTGTGGAATAATCAGGGCCATACTACCACAGAATAAGCTGGGCGCCTGGTCTGTGTGGGCCCCAGATTATCCCTGGAATGCTATGTACAGGCTTACTGGCCTTCCTCGTGTCCACTTGTTTTTTGGGGGGTTGGAGTTTCCAGGATGCTTTTTGACTGTTTTACACATAGACAGGATCCCCCGCGGGGGTTGTTTAGAGGTTACAGCGGGGTTGTAAAGAGGTCAGAGAGAAACTGTCAGTCTATTTCCTTTTTCTGGCCTTGGGAAACTGCACCACTAGTCTTTTGTAAATTTTTCATGTCCAAGCTGTTTTTCTCAGTACGAATCCATAGAAGATCCAGTTATTCCTAGTTAATAGAATATTTGATTGTCACATGGAATTCTTTGTATTGTTTATTTTCTTTCCCTTTATGACATAAGATCATTTTCAACAGTTAATATAATTTACTGTGTCTGAAAGACATAATTTATGTATTAGTGTGTAAGATTGGACCATAAAATGACTACACAACATTCTTAGGTATATTCCTCCTGCTCCTGTGAACAAACCTTGTATCTCAAGCTGTGCTTTGAGCATTGAAGGAGTGAAATTGTGGAAAAATTGTGTTATTTCTAGACTTTTCTGTCTACCTTCTGTGAAACTAGACTAATGGCAATAGGAAATGATACACTGATATGAGATCGTATCTTTATTCCCTAGAAGAGAAAACACTTTGGGTGAAAAATAGATTCAGGGATTATTTTCTGGTGATGTGGAATTGTACAGAAAGCTCTCTTTAAATGTAGGCATTATCATGTTTGAAAGGACAACCTGTTTTCCTATTTCAGTGTTAAAGTTCCCTGGAAATTATCCCAGCCACCCAAGCTACAGACTATTCGTTTTACTAGTGCATGGCAGGCATGGCCATGTCTGTATTGACAGGCCCCGGCAAAGCTTTTATCCTCAAGCCACAAGTGTTAAAGAAGACTGACAAATATTCATCAAATGTAGTGGTCTCATTAAGGCTACGCTTCCAGCCTCAGGTTTTGATGATCCAGCGGTTTTTATTAAATGAGTTAAAACCGCATCTATCATTTGCACCATTACACACAAACACGGCAGTTTTTCTACATGTATTCTGGACAATAAATGTTGCTCCGCCCTGTCGCACCACAGTGAAAAAAAGTTACATGTTACAGTAATAATATGGCTTTTTGTGGTAACGAGAGCTGTTCATTTTTTTATGTCACAGAAAACATCATCACTGTACTGAGCTTTTAATAAAGTTTATTATTACTTTTGGGTTCTGAAGATTTGTAGAAAGCAAAGGTCCTGAAATACACAGAAATGGTGGTGTTGTTACAACTGTGCCATTTGTGTAAATGTTTTTAGTATTTATAGTAAATAATCGTTAATCTAAGTTTAAAAACCAGACTTTCAATGAACAGCCACTAACTGTCCTGTTCATTTCTAATTAAAATGACCTATCATTAATAATAATCGCTTTGGTGAGAGCAAATTATTCAATAAAAACATGAATAAATATTTTAGTTGCCAATCTGATTAACAATCTGATAGAGCCATGTTGTCGGGTGAGTCTGGGTTTGATGAACCTGTATTTCACGTGTCCTAATACTGTAACCTGTTTCAGCCTGACCTGTACATATTCCTTGTCTGCCTGTTTCAAACTCACCTGTACATCTTCCCTGTCTGCCTGTTTCAAACACTATTATGCTGCTGCTGCTCTTTGCTTTGTGTCTGGTTTATCGCCCTCCTTTACCCTAACACAGTCCAAGTATATGATAGAGGAAGCCAGAGACAGTTGACATTTAGGATTAAGCATACAGTGCCCTCCATAAGTATTGGGACAGTTACAGTTACAATAACTATATTTTCTGTACACTCAAGCACATAAAAATTCAATGAAAGTCAAACCGATCTTGCATGATTTATTTAATTTCATTTTGCTTACTTTTTCCAAGAATTCTAAAGAACAATCCTCAGAGGTACAGATTTGTTTGGTTGTCTTTTTTTACAAATAAATTAACTAATTGGCAAAGGGATACCCTTGTGATAATTGACACCATTCAAACATTTACTTGATTTATCATACCAGCTATTACATTTTTTTGTATAAAAATATTTTACCCCCTTTGTGGTGAGTCACTATCTTGTGCCTGGTTTAGAGGAGACAGGAAGCAAAAAGAAGGAATGAGTAATACAATGGTTCCCAAACTTTGAGCCGTGCCCCCTGAGAAAAACCTGAAAAGTTTTGAAGGTGGTCAAACCATGGCCATCTTCAAAATGAACAGAAAAAGCAAACTACACATTGTTGAAAATGTCACTTGTTTTTATTTCTATAAGTAGTTGTTAGTCTTTCCTCAAATGTCCACTGGATTTTAACGTTGACCAGTTACCCATATTTCTTACCACTACATCACTGATACACAACGCCATTTCCAAATAGTTGGGACGCTGCCTTAAATGCAAATAAAAACTGAATGCAATGATAATTTATCCCTATATTTAATTGAAAATAGTACAAAAACAACATATGAAATGTTGAAACTGAGAAATGTTATTGTTTTTGGAAAAATACATGCCCATTTTGAATTTAACGCTAGCAACACATTTCAAAACAAGTTGGGACAGGGGCATGTTTACCACTGTGTTGCATCACCTCTTCTTTTAACAACACTCTGTAAGTGCTTGGGAACTGAGAAGCCCAATTGCTGAAATGCATTCCCATTCTTGGTTGATATAGAATTTCAGCTGCTGAACAGTTTGGGTTCTCCTTTTTCATATTTTTTATTTCATAATGCGCCAAATGTTTTCAATGGGTGACAGGTCTGGACTGCAGGCAGGCCAGTTTAGCACCGGGACTCTTTTGCTACAGAGCCACGCTGCTATAATACGTGCAGAATGTGGTTTGGCATTGTCTTGCTGATATAAGCAAGGCCTTCCCTGAAAAAGACATTGTCTGGATGGCAGCATATGTTGCTTCAAAACCTGTATATATTGTTCAGCATTCATGGTGCCTTCACAGATGTACAAGATGCAGCCCCATACCATCACGGATGCTGGCTTTTGAAATGTGCGCTGATAACAAGCCGGATGGTCCCTCGCCTCGTCACGCGGCGTCCATGATTCCCAAAAATAATTTCAAATTTTGATTTGTCAGACCATATGACAGTTTTCCACTTCGCCACAGTCCATCTTAAATGAGCTCGGGCCCAGAGAAGGCGGCGGCGGTTCTGGATCTTGTTTATATATGGTTTCTTCTTTGCGTGGTAGAGTTGTAACTTGCATTTGTGGCTGCTACGATGTACTGTGTTCACAGACAATGGTTTCGGAAGTGTTCCTGAGCCCATGCAGTGATGTCCAACAGCATCGTGTCTGTTTATAATGCAGTGCCGTCTGAAGGCCCAAAGATCACGGCCATCCAATTTTGATTTTCGGCCTTGTCCCTTGCATACAGAGATTTTTTTTCAGATTTTCTGAATCTTTTAATGATATTATGTACTGTAGATGATGAGATCCCCAAACTCTTTGCAATTTTACATTGAGAAACGTTATTCTTAAATAATTGCACTATTTGCCCGCGCACTCTTTCACAGAGTAGTGAACCCCTCCCCATCCTCACTTCTAACAGACCCATTCTCTCTGTAATGACCTTTTAATACCCAATCAAGTTCCTGACCTGTTGCCAATTGACCTAATTAGTTGTGTGATATTCCACCAAGTCATGTTTTTTAGCATTACACACATTTTCCAGTCTTTTATTGGCTCTGTCCCAACTTTTTTGAAACGTGTTGCTGGCATCAAATTCAAAGTGGGAATATATTTTTCAAGAAACAATAAAATGTCTCAGTTTCAACATTTGATATGTTGTCTTCGTACTATATTCTATTAAATATAGGGCTTAAGTGATTAGCACATCATTGCATTCTGTTTTTATTTACATTTTACGCAGCATCCCAACTTTTTTGCAAACGGGGTAGTAGATAATTTAAGAAATTTAAATTATAATCAAATCATTAATGTGAATTTTATAATACAGTCATCTGTCGACTCCACTGAAGATTGTTTTGTGCAAAGTCTTATTAGTATGACATGAAAAAATCTTCTATTTTGTATTTATTTCTTTCTACATTTTTATAAGCCTGTAATATAAGTCTGTAATTTCTGATTTAGTTAAGCGCAAATCAGTATTTTCATTAAAATGTTGAAGCAACTTATAGAGGTTAATATACTTATAAACCTGCTGAGCATTCATGCTCATTCACATTGAACATGTGTGAGCCGTTTCACTAATCATGTGGAAGACACTGCACACACACGTCCTACCAGTCGCTCCACATTCCTTCTGTGTGTTTAGAAATCACACATACATCAAATTACCTCCCAATATTTCACCACATCCTGTTTTTATATGACGACGAACAGATAGACCAATTACTCCGTAATGCTTAGTTATAGTGAACAGGTTTGCAAATTCAGAAAAGGTCCTAGAATTCCCATGTTTTCCAGAAATTTAGGTTGAAATATATCAGAGATTAAGAAGCAATGAATAGGGACCCTGGATTTCTGGGAATCCAGAATTTTGTTGAAGGTCACACTGAAAATATATATATATATATCATATTAATTACAAACATTAAAAACAACAAAAGGCTGATAACAAAAACAGGCCAGTAGAAAACATAATTTGTGTACATTAAAAAGCTGTTTTTCCCACTAAATCTGCAACACCATTATCACTTAGTGAAACAGCTTGTGCCAATAAAATAAGTAATTTCTTAGCACTGGCCTACTTACTTCCTAATACTTGGCTGTGCAGCTGCACTGTGCTCTGAAAAACCAACAGCGCCATGCAGCTGGGCTCTTCAAGACATAGAGAAAGGGGAATTTTAATCCCATGTTGTTGTTTTTTGTTCTTTGGCACCGTCCAGATTTATTTGGTCATAAAAAGAGGAAAAGCACAGGGGCTGGGGAAGTGGGAAATGAAGCAATGCCAGACCAAGTTATAGATGAAGAAACACAACTGGCCAGGAAATTAATACTCAGAGGTCAAAGAGCACCCTGAGTATTTAAACCACACAGAGACTAGTCAGATCAGATAATTGCACATTACTAACATACCTGGAGACTTTAAGCAGATAGAAACACTCATGGGGATGACCTCTGGGTTTATTATCAGTCTAAAACAGATTATAAGCAGCAATACAGGTTTGGTAATTTTTCAGTTTCATTCAACTGTTATTTAACAAGAAAACATATGTACTGGTAAGTACTTTATACTAATTAACTTGTATTTGTATCCATTGTAAAAACCTCCGGGGAACAGCAGGGCTACACTTAAGAACATCCAAATTTTTCTCAAATGTCTCATTGGTGCTTAGACCATGGGTGTTAGTGGCACGATGTTATTATAATGGTAAATATTAGCTACCACATGAGTTGATTTAGAATGGGATGTTGTACCCAAATTCATTTATTTAAAAACAAAAGGCTAGGTCTAAGTGTCTAGTCATAATTCAAATTCTCCACAGTTATGTCTCTAAGATCAATTTCCTAGATCCTGATATTAAAACAAACTGATATCATTAGGGCAAGGCAGGATTGGAGTTGAGCCTCAAGGAAAATACAAGATGTAACTACACCTAAGTATCACTCTGAAAACTGTTGTTGGACGAAAGTCAAACTCATAAGCCTTCCCAAAGATACAACTACAGTGAACTAGCAGTGTGCTTTAGCAAAAGAGAATGGCTGCAGGCCCAAACTTTCCTGAATTTTACATTCTCCTGACTAAACATTTCAAAGTTTCTGCACATGGGCAGATGAGTCCATGAGCCCATGAGCAGATCAGGTAATTGTTATAAAAATGCTTACGAAATATGTGTTATCTCTCATGTCCAGTGACCAGAATAAATACCTAGGAACTAATACTACATGATTTCACAAACAAACACTTTAGAAGCAAAAAAACATGATGAAGAGGTTATTTTACATACTGACAGAACATAGGTTCTTACCAAATTGATAGGAGTTTCATGCTTTGTGGTTTTTGGGAAGACTCCCCTTTAAGATTTTTCTAAAAATATGTGTGTGTATATGTATCATAGATCTCCAACAGGTCAATCTACCATTTATGAAGGCCACCAAACTATTCTCAATTATTTATCTCAATTTTCATGGGTATTGCCATAAAATGTCAAACAAATCTCAAGTATCAGACAGGTCAAGCTCTCAGCTTGTAATCATAGTTACATTGATATTATCCCACCAATTTAGCCAATATATTTAAATTAAAAAGCTATACCTAACACAATATTTGGTCATTTGTTTTGGGCAATATCACCACTGTCTGAGGAGATAGACTAGTTTAATCATTGTAAATAGAAATTATCATAAAATATATAATATGCTATATTATAGCATTTCTTGAATTATTTTGAATCCCATTTGTTATATTTATATATATTTGTCTTGCCCCCGCTCCATTTTCCCCATGAAAATAACCACCTGCACCAAACATACCTTTCTTTTTTCATTTAAAATGTTGGTACTTTTCTACCCAAACCATCCCACCCATCACACCTATCCCACCCCACACATCCCTCCCCATCAATACCATTCCCCCATACCTATCCCACCCCACCCATTGCACTCCACCATATCGATCCCACCCCACCCATCGCACTCCACCATATCGATGCCACCCAATCCATCCCACTACACCCATCCTACTCCACCATACCTATCCCACTCCACCCATCCCACCCACCATTCCACTCCACCATACTCATCACACTCTACCCATCCCACTCCACCATACCTATCC
>JACXGI010000386.1:34302-73770 GCA_016801175.1 Esox masquinongy
TATCCCACCCCACCCATTTCACTCCATCAATCCCACTCCACCATACCTATCCCACCCCAAATCTCACTCCACCATACCTTTCCTACTCCACCCATCCCACTCCACCATACCTATCCCACCCCAAATCCCACTCCACCATACCTTTCCTACTCCACCCATCCCACTCCACCATACCTATCCCACCCATCCCACTCCACCCACCCTACTCCACCTATCCATCCCACCCCACCCCATCTCACCCACCCATCAAATCCACCGTTTGCTCTTCCCCTCTCTCCCTCTACATACCTGTCTCAGTAGTAGCCTCTCTGTCCTACTGTTCTGTCATTACAATAATAAAATGCAAGTAAATAAGTTTGCTGGAGTACGTCTGAGCTAGAAAAAAAACTGTTTATGGTTTAGTCAGTGACCAATCAAGTACTAACTTTGTGAGCATACACAGCTACAGCGAGACTTGGACTTATCTAGATTAGGTCTAACAGTATATGAGTTTGACAAGTATGGAAAGTCTGTTTGGGCTATTTGTGATATGATGAACTAAGTTGCCACATAAAGCAGAATTTACTTAAATATTTTATGTGTATGTGTTGTTTAGTCAGTACTCAAATTGCAAAGAATACGGTAAATAAGAATTTCTTGCTAACTGACTTGTGTGATTAAAAAGAGGGAACATACAAACTAAATAGAGCTTTGGTCTAGCATTGGCTTGATACCATGACAGAGAGCACGACAGATTAATTCTGAGTAATTCTGATTTCTACTCATCGCTGATGCCCGAATGTCCACATGGTACAGAGGAGCTGGATTGGCACCTTGTCTGTGTCAAGATGAAGTTACGTAATTTCTTAACACACATAAAACAGCTCTCCCTGAATCTTAACAAAAGCCTGTGTGCCTCTGTCACCAGTAAGATTTATTTATTTTTAAATTTGCTGTGCAGGACGTTCATTCACTGCAAGGCGAGCCAGGATTGACTTGTTTGGTTTTGATTCACTATTTGGCTACTTGTGTGAACAAGCAAGTGGACCTAACATAGTGGCTAGTACGTGTAGTTCATCATTGTATTGCAAAATTTAGGCACCCTGTTTTATTTCCGGGGGTTCCGTAGGTCTCCTCAGCATATTTCTAATTCTGTAATGTTCCATTGTTGTCTCCAATTTATTACGTATGTGCAGGGTTCCATGGCTTATTTTACTGTGTATCAGTAGGTGAGTGAGTGGGTGAGGGGAATAGATTTTGTATGCCTTTCACATACAAATTACTTACATTGAAAACAAATTATGTTTGTTAAAACTGTGACAGGTTTAAAACTTTTTCAATTTATTACATGAAAAATTCAGTAATCATGTGAAACATGGTTAAGTAACTTAAGGAATTGCACATTATCAAGGTCAATGTTTTTATTTGTATTTATTAAGTAACACAGTTATTTTTGCCCAGAGTCATTTTTAAATATTCTAATATTTAACTTTAATCAAGGTCTATTTTTTACACCAATTCTTTTGACTTCTACTTCAGAAAATGTTATTAAAATATCAGTTATTCTTCTTGTGTCGATATTTGTTTACTCTTTCCACCTCTGGGTATAGCATTGTATGCTAGAGAACCCAAGATACAAGTAGTCCTTTCTTAGTTGTATTTTCTCTTTAATGATCTGCATTACCACAAAATTAAATTGGGTAAAATGCAATACCCATTCTTCTGTGGGAAAGCATGTATACTATGTTGCCGTTTGGCGGAAATCACTTTATTAAAGGACCTAATAAAGACATACAAAGAAAATAAAGAGAGGACAGTGGTCTACTCAGATGAAGAATTGACTACAAGGAATTGTAGCTAGAAACCCTGCTTTAGTTGCTTGCAACTCTTGAAATAACTTTATTTTCTAACTAAGAGAAAGAAAAGACAAAAGAGCAAAAATAATACATTTTAATGTTTTCTTTTTTTCTAGAGAGAGAAAGCTCTTTGTCATGCTTCAAATCCAACCTCTCACCTCCCCCTTTGGGCCTTTAGGAGCATCCTGTGACCTCTGACCCCTAAACAATAGAGGCCAGGACATTTCCCAGTGAGGAGCGACGTAGCCAACAACAGGAACATGAGGGTTGCTCCTGGGAAACAAACTGTTTATTGTGTGATGGGATGGACAGGGCCCTCCATCTCCCACTCATTCTCTTTCACACACACACAGACACACAAAACACACAGACATACACACTCACAAATGTCTCACGTTAGTTCCTAAAATGCAAGAACAGTTCCATCTGAGTCATGTCAGATGAGCAGAAAGTCCTCAAAACCTGCTGCTTGGAAATTTGGCATAGATTACTTTGTAATGTTTTTATGGGCTATAGTAAGATAGAATCAGAGTGCAACCATCACTTTTCTGTGGGCTTCTGTGCCTAGTTATCTTTGCTTCCTGGTAAGGAGAGGGTTGGGGGTGAGGGATGGATAGCTGTGACACAGTCCTAGTGCCTAGTGTGAGTATGTGTGTGTGTGTGTGTGTTAATGTGTACATGTTTGTGTATTCACATTGTACACACCTGTTGGTGACCAACTTTTTAACAAGAATAGTAAAACAAGGAACATTTGACCTTATGGACATTTGACCAGCCCCCACCAGGAAACAAAAATGAATTTTAGGGGTTATGTTTAGGGTAAAATTACTATTGGGATTAGGGTTAGGATTTAGGGTAATTCAGGGTTAAAATAATTTTTTGGGGTCATGATTAGGGTTAGGGTTGGGAAGTTAGGATATGTGTGTCTGTGTGTGTGTGTGTGTGTTTCTCCGTGATCACAAAATATTGCATCCATCAGAGTGCATCCTCTAAACCAGTTAAAGAACTCTTGTTGTCTTCTCTTTTTTGCCTGCCTTTTGCCTTGTTGTATGGCTTGACTTCCCTTTGTTGTAGTTAACTCATGAAGTAAATGGACCTTCTCCATCTTTTGTTGTTTATATTCAATAAAGCATAAAAACCTTTCTGTCTATTCTTGGTTCCAAGGACACTGTCAAAGAGGGGGGAAGCTCTTTTCTGCCTTTCCTTACCAAACCCCTTGGTTTATATAGGATACATCTAATTGAGAATCTTCTCTTTGAGATACAAGTACTTTAAATTAGTTGATTAAAGTAAAGGGCAATTTATTATAACTATATGTTTATGCATTATATGAAATACAATCAAAGAAATTAAATAAAAGCTTCTAAATTCCACACTTGGATGTCAGTAGTATTCAGAAACAGTTTTTTTCTTTTTTGGAATGAAAGATGGGAGTGACAGCATGGTGTCAATAAACAGACAGTAAAATGTATATGTTCTGTCTTCCCAGTACAAAACTGCCTGAGCACCTCTGTGGTATCATTCACATGGTTGAGTTGTTTTTACTACTGTTTTTCATCATTATCACATGGCTGGGTTGGTTCAGGTAGTAGACAACAGTTTACATCACTGCCACTGTCGTTCTGTTTGAGAGGAAATCCCTCCTTTGTTTCTCAAGGAAGCTTGGCAAAATCACTTCTCCAGACGAAACTTTGACAGCCTTAAATAAACAGACAGACAGTCAAGACAGACATAGAGACACATCCCCCCTCTACGTCTACTATCTAAAATTCTCACTCCCTCAGCATGGAATTTGAACTCCCTCCCCAAAATGCTCAAAGTCTCCATGTGATTGGTTGAATATCAACATAGAGAGGATTTGGTTCAGTCACTCCTCATTTCATTATCAGTCTCTGGGCCTATTTACACTACGATCATTTTATTTAGATAAAGAAGAATTGTTGTGAGATTTGCATTAGCTATTATGTTTTTTTATGTAAACAGGTGAAAATGTAAATTGTCAACCATCCCCTTCTTACAGTAATGTAGTACACCCTTTCCACAGACACCACCAGAGGTTCATTGCAATATGAATGTGTATTGTAGACAAGAGCTGTGATGTAGATGTCAAATGATCCTTTCCGTTGCCATAATTAGCTAACCAGATATCTTCAGAGAAATTTAGAAAGGAACATCATAAACATTTCTGCTAAATCTGCCTGACAAACATCTTTCTATATGTTATCAACATGCTGCACAAAATAATTGCATATAATTGTGTCTGCCTGTCAGCATGTTTTCTCATTAATAGTTAATTAATATTTTAACCAGTTGTGAACGTTGCAGCACCTTGTGGGAGGAGCAACTACTAATTTGCAAAAACTCATGTTAGATAACCTAGCTAGTTACCAACCTAGCCACAGTTGGCAGTTAGCTAGCATTATAGGTGGAAAATATTCAACATTATTTAGGCTACACTTGTAAGCAGCATCTATAACCCTATTCCCTTTTGTTAAATATGGTTTTTGACAGGCTGTCTCAAATACATATTTACCTAGCATGCTACTTTTCATGACTGTCAATAAACTTAAGAAATGCAACTTATTGTGTCACTTTGTAGCTGTTGAACGCTGTTTGGATCTTAGCATGTCCAAATTAAATGATCCAATAACACTATTTCATATGTGAAATAAGCCTGAAAACATGATCATGTTTCATACAGTTCATACAGTTGGTTCATACAGTCACTTGTTATTGTTCTATTGAAATCAAACTTCAGTATGTGAAAATAATAAAATAGATACCACAATAAACAAACAAGCTTGCCAACAATCTAGACATGTTGCTCAAAGCAATATACCGAAATGGCACCGCTATCTAGTTGGTGCTATACATTCCCATTGGAAATGTAAATAGAAATGCAGTAATGTTTATAGATTCTTTGGCTAATGGAAATCCATGAATGTCTGAGACAACGCAGGTCTGGCAAATTAACCTGGGGGAGGAAGAGACTGACTGCTTAATAGCTGTTACAATAGTCTCCCTGATGAACATGCTGATGTAATCCTGTAAAGGACAAAGGGACTGTATTTGACTACAAGATGCTAAAAGTGTTCCTGATGGCCTTGTTTGATTTGATCAACCCCCTCTTCAGTGTATGGCCTTCTTCACTTTTTGTTTAATTGGTGTTGTAAATAATACCTTTCAAGCAAACAGTATGTCACACTTTGAACCATCAATGTAATTAAAAACAAATTAATTATATTTTATCAGCGATTTGTTATGATTATAGTACCAGGCTGAACTATTTTTGGTTCCAACAAGAATATTTAGATTCCAGGTATATCCGTTTTGGGTTTCATGTTCAAACCAGATTCTACTTAAATGGGTTACCTAGAAACGAAAAGGGTCCCTTTTGGAGTAAAACATGTTTAAGAGGGCAGAAAGCAGTTTTCATTCTAAAAAGCTGGTTCAAAGAAAGTGATACTTAAAAGTGACCAGGGAACTCTTAGGAGTCCATCTGGTCTACCTGTTAGAACTTCTATAGATCAAGGAGATTACGTTCATCTTTGAAGGATTCGATTTTTCTTCACATGGACTTTTCTTCACATAGACTTCTGTGACACAGATTTTCAATTGCAGTGCTAATGTGGAAGAGTCATTGACTGACTCAGACTTCCTTTAGACTGGGTCAAAGGGCCATCAGCTGACACCTTAACATCGACAAACAAAATCAAATCAGAGTTAAGGAAATTGCCCATGAAACAGTGATTGGTGCACAGAATGACCCTTTTCTAATAGATTAGCCAAAGAAGCATGGGACTGTGCCCAGAGATGCTGACTTTGCTGCGATTGAGAATTGGTTGCACACACTGTGATTGTATAATGAAATCAAGAACAATGATGCAGAGATTCTACAAATATCGCTCTGTCAGTAAGAACAAAACATATTTGTTCCATGTAACCACTGAAAAAGCCTTAGTGAAGGTAGAGAACCTCGAGGGCTGTTAGAGGCTATGTTCAGCTTTAATTGGTTGAGCTTTTATTGGACAATTCAGAAATCAGCAGGACCCATTTAAATGACTGTGATTTGTTTATGTGCATTGTCACAGCAGCTTTTGCCTTTGGTTGATGGGTCAATAAAGGAAGATGCTAGAATTTAGCTTAGGTTTTGAAGCGGCAGGTTACTGGTTAGGGCACCTGATCAGTAACTAGTTTGCTAGATTGAATCAGTAACTTGTTTGCTAAATCCCTAGCTAAAAAAATCTGACCTTAATTGCTTAAAATGAAAATATGTTTTTAGTACTTACCTGGTTAAACATTTAAATAAATTAAAATATAAAAGAACCAAATAACAAGAACCTTTCTGACTGTGGGACATCATCTAATTAGAACTGTTGGCACAAAAGCAACATGTTGTAAGAAACATGTTGCCTTGTCCATGCTCTTATATGACAGCACTATTCCATTGTCCTTCAGTATGAGAGAGGACTGCCAACTCCCAACTCTTACACCCCACCCATATCATACCTGTCCCTGGGCATGTGCACTAAGAAACACACAACAATTTAAATGTAACTATAAACTCCCTACTGCGGGGATAGGTGGGGGTTTCCCTAGCTGTTGGTAAATAGTTAGCAAAGAAAATTAAGGACCTTTTCTCTCTACCTAAGTTTGATCTCTATCCTTCAGTTTGTTCTCTACCCTAGCAGGCAGTCCTGGATAGCTACTAATGCAGTTGTAGTTGCCCAGTCAAAATTTAAAGCCCCCAGTAGCCTGTCAATACACAATGGAATTTCAAAGAAGCCAACAGTGGTGGACTGTAGAAAGTATTTCTAACTGATGCTAAAGGCTAACAGTGAGTGTGGGAACACAACTGTATATTGATGAATGTCTTTAGAAAGTAGGTAGAGCCAGCACACATGGCCTGAAGAGCTACCTCTACTATTGGGCAGGCTGAGGCCTTAAAAGCAACCTCTACCACTGGGCTAGTTGATGCCTGAACAGCAACCTCTACTATTGGGCATCTGAGACCAGAACAGCTACCTCTACTTTTGGGCAGGCAGAGGCCTGGACAGCTACCTTTACTGTTGGGTTAGCAGAGGCCTGAACAGCTACCTGTATTATTGGGTTAGCAGAGGCCTGGACAGCTACTTCTACTATTAAGCTAGCTGAGGCCTGAACTGCTATCTTTACTACTGGGTTAGCCGAATCTGATTACAGGCAGGCCCTGAGGACAGTCGGGTCATTGAGAGCTCAGAGATGAGCAAACAATAAGATATTATCTTAAGGAATCTCTAGCTTTCCAAAGGAAAATGGTCCATCTCAGTGTCACATTGACGATAGGATCCTCAACCTGACATTGAATCAGCCATTTAAGAAGAATGAACACTGCCACCCATTCACTGATACTCACTAAAATAATGAGAGCTCTTTTTTCACCCTTGTTTAAGACATATAAAGGGAAACTCATGAGGCTTTGCAAGACAAGGCTGTGCAGAAATTGGAGCATGCAGCTGACTCAGAAATGAATACGCCTTTACAATGATTGAATATTGACTGAACAATCCTTTGGTCTATCACCATGGTACTTGACAAAGCTATAGAAAAACACATATCACATTAAATGTAAACACTGAGACGGTTCTGCAGTTGAATGTGTGACTATGTATACTAAGCTTTTGTTGGATACATTTTTTGTAAATTTCTTCAGCCCCTGACAACTTGCATAATCTGCTGTTTTGTGTATTGCTGAAGACATGCAATACAGGTCATGCAAAGCTGACAGCATTCTACTCAAGAATGCCATACAAAAATACATACACTGTAAAATAAGTGCTATATTCTGTTACAATGTCAAATGTTAAATAGCTGTACGTTTTAGTCATTTAGCAGACACTCTTATCTAGAGCCACGTAAAGTTAGTGTATACATTTTAAGATATACATTCTAAGTAGAACAACCATGTAACTGAGTAGTAGGAAGCACATTCTACTCAGTTAGTTATCAGCAAAATTCAGTGCTGTAAAAAGACAATGCAAATAATAAACAGCAAACATTAGTTCACAAAAGCAACAGAGGGGGTGATGTGTATTTAGGTAGTCTTTGAAAAGGTAAAGTTTCAGGTATTTTCTGAAAATGGGCAGAGACTCTGCCATCCTAGCCTCAAGCTAAATCTGGTTCCACCATTCGGGTGCAATGACAGTGAACAGTTTTCACCGGGCAGATCTGGTGCTACAGTAGGTACACAACGACCAAGTCCAGAAGTGGCTGAACAAAGAGCCCAGGCAGAGATGCACGGTTTGTCTGTAGGTACAGAGGGAAGTTCCCCTTGATGCTTCTTAGGCAAGCCTAAGCCTTTGTTTCAAATGCAAGCTTCAACTAGTGAAGTGAGCAGAAGAGCGACCTGTTGGGAGAACTTGGGAAGGTTGAAGATGGATGGCACCAAATATGAGTGGAAGGATGGCAGCAAAGTTGAAAAAGTAAACATTCTATAAAAAAATGTTTCAAGAACCTGGTCATTTAGAAACTGTATTGATTGTGTTCTTGGGCATGGAGGAAGAAATAACTTCCTCCATGCCCCATGTTGCCACCCCCCTGCTTTAAAGAAAATAATTTCTGTTAGCTAACTATAGGGTTAAACACGGAAGCTTCATTAATGGCACATTCTAAAGAAAAACAGGAAAAACTACACGTACAACCAGATATGGTTAAAATACGAAGATAGACGTGTGGATCACAGAACAAAACCTACACCCTCTATTCTACTGATCACTAACTACCTAATCCCTGCAAAGACCAGACCGTCTTTGAGGACCTCTAACAACAGCCCACACAATTAGAAATAATCAGTCCACAAGCCACAACAAAACACAGCAACTATATTAATTGTCAAATAATGTACCTTGCAATTTCAGCAGCAAAACCACGTTCACACAAGTGTAGCCAAAAACTTAATGTGACCCCAAAAAACAATAAGGTTAATGGACCTCCAAAATCACTGCAAGGCACCTGCAATCATAAAACAACAGAAATGGTTGAACTATCTTAACACCGGGAGGAGCTGCTGCCCTCTTGCCTATCTACCCAGCTACCCAACTGTTTTGATATTGGAGTTTATTTCCATGGGTGAAGGACAAATAAGTTGTCACCATTTGAAATGATATAATGACAATGGAAAAAGCTAATATGGAAATATAAACACTATGTGCAATGATGTAATCATGTTTAGTGCTTGGTTTCATATGCTTTGCACGCAATTATTGCCTGTGACCCGTAGACATAACCAGACACTGGATATCTTCCCTGGTTATGCTCTTGCAGGGCTTGTAATCCAGTTCAGTGCTTGTTTCTGGGCCAATTTTTTTCATTCAGTCTTGTCTTAAGCAGGTGAATATTCAGTAATATTCAACCTAAAACAACAGCCTATATTTTAAATAAAGATTAGGAGTGAGCCGGGTTGGTTGTCACTCAGATTGGTTGTCATAGAGCTCATTAAAGCAAAACTAGAGGGCGCTGTGTAAAATGTTTCTCACCATATAAATGACCTCTGCATGTGATCATTGATAATGGTAAGTTTGTAGAGGAAGCTAACAATGAGGTGAGAGAATAATTTCAAATACTGATGTTTCATAATAAATCTTTCATTTTGTATACATTTTCTTCTTTAACTTTGTATGTTCAGTGTATTCCCATTCAATAAACATATGCTGTATTCAAGAATAATAGAGGTTTTGCTATAGTTTCAGTGTATTTCTCAGATGCTAGGTCAAGCCATGCTGTTGTTAGCAAAACATTTAACTCAAGTGTTCAGATGGGCTGGTTGTCACACTGGTTTGGGAGATGGTTGTCACAGTTTGCACCACTACCAACAACAAAATTAGTTTTCTGTGATTTACTGGTGTAGAGAAATATAGTCAAGAGTGAAAAGTGTGAGAACCAATCCCAGTCTCCCCTACTTGGCATAGGAAAGATCATGTTGCATGGGGAATTCCACTATTTTTACACAAAGACCCATTAAAAACTCTACACCATTTGTGATTACTAACATGCTCACTAACCATGCCCTTTTCACATTGGAATTATCAGTTAAACTATCCAAACTAAGTATAGTTTTTACCTAAACATATTTCACAATTGCAGAGTTAACGGTGTACAAAACAATTGTATCAGCAGTTGGTTTCTATAACAAATAGCCTTGGTTTCCAATTTGACACAATATGATGCTACGTGTTTGTTATCTTTCATTAACTCACATGCATTCTAGCTCCAGTGTGAACACAGTGCATGCGTGAGTACGCGAGTCGTGTGTTTCAGGGCTTCTTTAAGTTACACTACATTTTCCTAGATATATCGAATAAGACTCATGACGCTACATAATTGTGTTGTGTAAACTTGCAGATATCAATAGCAGGAGACGACACCTTCTGATGTAGTAAAATGAATCCCACTTTTGTCATCAAGAGTTGCATGTAAAATGAATCGCACTTTTGTCATCAAGAGTTGCATGTAAAATGAATCGCACTTTTGTCATCAAGAGCTACATCATCAATGAAGACAAGTGAGTCAGTTCCGGTGGCAACCGTACATGACATAAAACATAACACCCGTCCTTCAAATTTCACAGAAATGTTGTTCTTTTTTTCTTCACACTTTCTGTTTGCCATAACTCAGGTATATGTTCAGCTTTGTTTAATTCCCCTTTAAGTCCACGATCGATCCCTGTCTCCTTTTTTCTCTCCTCCAAACCTATCCAAAAGGTCATGCGCCATTGCAAACTTCACTTTCTGCAAAAAGTATTGCCTTTGTTGCATATGTGCCTTTCGGATTACTTTCCAATAGAAAAACGTCTGCATTTAATTTACGACAGCTAAATTGGTGGCGTTTAGGCTTTAATTAATTAGTTGTCTCTCTTTCCTTACTACTTGGCCCATCCTTGTGTTTTGTGGATCAGTTACTTACTGAAGCTCACAGAACAGGTCTGCGGGCAGTGGAGCAAAAATTAAGTAAAACGAAACTTTTGGATTACATATTATCCTAACTCCCTCCTCACTGCACTATTCCTCGCTACCTGGTTTCTATCACTCCAAATTCCAAGCTTTTGCCTTTAACCCTATAAAACTCTTTGCCACTGTCTCTGTTCTCCATAATCTTCTATCTCCTCCCGTCCCTCATTTCTCTGTGGAAAACGTTGTCAACCACTTTGAAAAGGCCAACAACATCCGCACCTCATTCACTCTCCCTATTGAGTCCATTGGTCTCACATACACAGAACTATCCTATACATTAACATCCTTTTCCCCTCTTTCACCAGATAAAATCCTTCAATTGGTGATGTTTGTCTGCCTGACAACTTGCCCTCTTCACCCCATCCCCTTCCCCTTTTAAGAACTCTCTAGAGTCATTTTCACATTTCTCACTGCCCTCTTTAACCCCAGAAACACAAATCATAATATTCCTATGCTTGGTGAAGGCCATATATTTTATTAGTGGGAAACATGTTTTTTCCACAATTGTTTAACTTCTAATCGGTCTATCTGTGGAAACACGACAATCATGCAGTAACGCACTGGATTTCAAGTTCTATCTGAAATTATAACTCAATTACCTGGCAGATAGCTTATTATTATTATGATAAAGATCCATTTGTAGCGTATTACGTAACTGTATTGGCTATGGATAGGCTAATATAAAGGTAGGAATACTTTGTTTTTACCAGCCAAAATCAGAGAAAAGTGCTTTGTGGTCACTAACGCGGATCATTGTTCAACATATGAGGTGCCTAACTTTTGGTTATGATTCAATGTTTTGAAGACAATGATTTATTGGAATATCAAAGGCTTTTGGCAGAACCCTGATCAAACATGCACCCTGTTATTGTGTTTCATTTTTGCCACTCATCCTTTCAGAAATTAAAAGTAATCAAATTACCTATTTTCTCAATACTATCCATAATCCAACTTTTTTGCTGGTTTTCAGATATTAACATTACAGTTACCGTTTTTCTTATCCATTAGCCTACTATCCAAATGCATACACATATACACTGCCTTGCAAAAGTATTCAAACCCTTGAAAAATTCATGAATTCATTACAAATAGTAGGCCTACATACACATTGTTTTGTTTGATATTTTATTTTAAAACACTGACACTCAAAATCAATTAATGTTAGGTGGCATTGGTTTTTAGTTGGGAAATATTTGTTAAAATTGAAATATGTTACTTTTTTCTAAAGTTTTTTCTTTAGCGGAATGAATACACCCCGGTTGTGTGCGTTTACTGACCCATTAAATCAGTGCTGTTCTTAACCTTAAAGTCCAGCGAGGACATCTTGTGGACACGGCTCGCATGTAGTTTATGAGTTGTTCTGTCTGTGCTGCTGCATGCTTAATTATTTTTACTTTAATTTAATGCTTATATGATTTTGTTTGAAGGACCCATCAAAATGAATTCAGTTTTATACCCAGATCCACATTTTGATCAGACAATTGTTAGAACTTTGAATTGTCTAAGGCTAATGAAAAGATGCATAATTAGAAAATGTACATTTTAGTTCCTCATCCAGCTATAGCCACAGTAATATGCCCACACCTGATCTGAATAAAACACATTAGTATAAGAAAAGATAAATAACAAAAATAATGGAAGGATTTAAAAAAATGTATCCTTCCATCGCTGGCGTAGCGTGGTGACAGCTTGTACCGGGGTGCAAGCTGTTGTAAAGGGCCCCAGACGAGATTTCTTTGCGGCGGTATATACGCTTTGTACAACATTCAGGGGATCCTGCCATACATTAACAGCACAGCTGACGTCGCATTTCGATTGTCCCACTGAAACACATTATAAAAGTGAAAATACAAACAATAACTAATGACGGCGGCAGAGCACAGGCCCACTCGTCACCAAACACGAGCCCTCCACCCGCCGCGGGCCCTGGTGCAACCGCACCCCCTGCACCCCCCATAGCTACGCCAGTGCCTTCCATTATTAGTAGCGTGGTTAATGATAACATTTCACAGTCAAAAAGAGTGTCACATCAGATATCAAGAGTTTTCTATTGAAATCAAGTTCAACATCAAGAGTTTTCTATTGAACTTGATGTTTTAGTTCTAGACTAGGCTTAATCCATGTCTGCGAAACCGCCCCATAGTGTTAAGTCATGTTACAACCAGAGCACAAGCAGCAGACAGGCAGTGCAAAAGCAGCACAAGATTATTTGATTGACAGTTCGGGTTGCCAAGTGATGAATGTTGGTCCTGCTTCAGACTAGACATTTCTTTACAGACTATGAAAATGTAGAAATGCAGGTAGAGTGGCGGATTGAAACCATTTCCAGAGAAGTTCTATTTCGTTGAGCACCACCCCATAGGGGGAGCTCATCTACTAGTGGTTTACCCGTTCTGCACTAGGGGCAGAATGTACACACTTAGCATCAGCCAATGAGAGTGGCATATATATTAGGAGAGCAATCCCACCATTTGTCCTTCCGAATACTTCAGCAGACTCTGGTGTTTTGAAGATCCTGCCTTTGAAGAAAGAAGAATGTAAATGGAATTTTCCATCTCTTGCCGTTATGAGTCTCTTTTGCTGGGTTCTAAGACCCACAACCACTATATGGTCTGTTGGGTTTTCACCATGCACAGGAGGCCCTTTGACAGTGCTCCTGGAAGGTGCCGTCTGCATGCTCCTTTCTTTTTTCTCTGTGGGGCGTTGGCCGAGGACACACCCCAATTTATGGTCTCGTACTTGAGGTTTCTGTGAGTGAGCAGTCTAGTGAGAGCGTTTATTTGGATGATAAGACGGGAGATAGCTCATTAGGTTTTTTTCTCCCGTTTGTTCCCTGACGGACCCTTTTTGCCTCTTTTCGGAAGCTTTGAGGGCCAGCTGTAGTTGGTGTCTGTGGTATGGAGAAAGTAGGGTCTTTGGCCTCTCCCCTCTCTCTATGGGCCCATCCTGTAGGCAGAGAGTGGGCCATGTCCAAAGGAAACCCTTGGTTAGAGCCCCCTCTGCCTCTCTCCCTGGTGCCTGGAGCCAGTGCTTGGTCTTTGGCACTGTTGCTCCGACACCAATGGACAGGGTGAATTTTTTGGGCATCCTAGCCGTCGCCTTCTGACAATATCTTTGTCTTGTCTCCCCACTGGCCACTCCTCTCTCTTTCCTGCGGAGATTGAGGGGAACGCCAGGACCGCCGGCACCCTTTTTCAGCCGATTCCCGGCCCTGAGGGACGGGAAGGGGCACCACCCTCCTTACGCCCCGCTCTCCGGGATTGTTGGAGCGGCTGTGTCTGAGGTCGTTGCCCGCATCGGGAAGGAAGATGAGGATAGGCAGACCCTCGCTTGTCGCCTTCTGCTTCGGCATTAGCAGCAGCAGGCCTTTCGCAGCCAAAAGGAGATGGGACTGACTGGAGGAGGGGGAGAGAGCGGTGAGTACTGCCCTCCCCAACCCAGGATTGGGAAAGAGATGTCTGTTTTTTATTAATGCTAAAGACGGAATGTCCTCATTATTTCCTCACTAGTGCCTATTTCCATTAAATTTCATACAATCTGCCCCCTTTAGGGTGCGTGGCTGTGGGTGTGTTTTTTTCACATTCTGTGTTCTCGGTTTCATTTGAGTCTGCGCCCCCCGGCTGGCTTCTCAACTGTGGTGGCCTGGGTTGCCGTGTGTTCTGACTCTGAGGTAAAGCCGAAAGTGCCGGGTTCTTCTGTGACTGTCAAAAGAGCAGCACGATTGTCTGATTCTAAAGTAAAACATGCGAAACAGAAAGCACTGCCTTTTTGGCTCGGGCGGGAAGGTTGTAAGTCATGTGGTGTCTGGGTCTGAGGATCTCGTTCACATGGCCACCTCAGGCCCGCTCCTGGTATCAGAGGTTTTACGTGTCGGAGTTACTGACATAACTGCTGCAAATTGGAAACAGCATTGGGTTGTTAGAGTTGTTGATATCCAAGGGTTACAGCCGACTTTCCCCGGTCTATCCACCTTCCCCGGTAACTGTTTTAAAACAGGTGCAGCGATCAGGTCAGCATCTCTGACACAGAAAACAGTAGATTGTGAACAAGTTCAAGAGAATCCCATTTGGGTATGCTCTGGCTTCACGCGCATTCTCCAAGTGTGTGGGAGCGACCTTAGAGACTCTATGTCGAAAACAAGTCAGAATACTGGCTTACCTGGATGACGTACTGGTTGTGGCAAGCTCAGCCATTTTGGCTATGACACACACTGCAACTCTGGTTACGCACCTGTCGTGCCTGGTGTTTTGCAGTGAATTGGAAAAAGAGAGCCCCGTGGCCTTGTCGGCAAGTAGTCTATCTGGGTCTCCAGTTGGACACTGTCTCCATGGTGGCGTGCATGTCAGATGCACGGAGAGACACCTTACTGGTCATTCTTCTGCATTTTTGACTACCGTGCTCGGTGTCAGCGCATTTGGCGCATGTCCCTGCTGGGTCTCATGTAGGCTGCACATCACATGGTTCCTCTGGGGCTCCTGCACAGGACACAAAGGTGGTTCGCTCAGCTTCGCCTGGACTTGGTCCATCATCGCCAAAGCTGTTGTTTGCCTCGGCCTTCATAGAACACAATCTTGCCCACTGGAGAAATGAGCACACTCTGTGGCACAGAGTCCCATTGGGCAGGGTATCCTCTTACATTCCAGTGTATACGGATGCATCGCTGACTCTGTGCCAGAGGCAGACAACAGGCTGTGTGGCCTTAGTCGGAGACACACATAAACGGCCTAGAGCTGCACCCCTTCGACCCTATGATGGGGTCGTGTTGGCATGATCAGACAACTGAAATATGGTTGCCTTTATCTAATGCTTCAGAAGAGTCAGCTCTCCTGTACTCCATCGATTGGTAGGGGAATTGTGGCAATGGGCTTGCGGGTGTCTTCGCACATTCCGGGGCACCTCAGGGTGGGCGCATACCATAAGGGGATTCTCAGGACATTTAGTGGATGTGGCACCCGGGCTTTGCGTGGTGGAGCTGGTTCGGGAGAACAGGGGTGGACCTGTCCGCGTCCAGAGTGAGCAATTCATTGTCCTCTTGGTTTTCTCTCTGAGAGAGAGGGACGAACCGCTGTCAGGGGTAAACACCTTCGCTCACAATCTGTGCCCCAAGGTTCTCCTTTACATGTTTTCTTTCCTCCGGCAGTGTGCATTCTCCCTCTGTTGGTGAGAGTAATGTCGGAGAGGCTGTCATTGACTTGATAGTCCGCGACAGCCCGGAGGTGCTGTAGTTGCGGAAATCAGTCAGTTGCTGATCGTGAGCTGTGGCGCATGCCTCTGCACGATGACATACTGTTGCAGACAGGAGGCTCAATTGGGCATGGTCCGTATTAAGCCACCCTCTATGGACTTGGTTCATGGGAGGGGCAGGCCCTTGCGCCAGGGCTTTATCGGCTGCTATTTTCAGCACGATCCAAGGCACTTGGGCTGTTTCTACCCCTGAAGTGTATGAGGGGAATTATAATGTTTTTTTTCTCACAGTGTGTGAGAGACGTTCTATGGACCCGGTGTGCAGTCAGGTGGATGTGGTTCTCGAGTTATTTTCCAACACATGTTCGATGAGCAGCACTCTCCTACTAGTGAAGGGTATGCGTCGGCGGTTTCGGCTTGTCATGAGGGCATTGGCAGTGCCCATTTTTGGGCCCTCACTGGTTAAGTGTTACCTCTTGTAAACTTGTTGGCTGAGACCTGTGGTCTGTGCACTGTCATCAGCTAAGCAAGTGAGTGATATGTACTCTCTGTCGACGCGCAAGGACTGTCTCAATCTCTGGGATTGAGCAGGGCCTTGTTACATCCCAATTCGGCTTTCTTGCTGAAGATTGTGTAGAGCTCATTCAGGCCACAAAAAGTGGAGTTGTGGGCTTATTCTCCTCCTCCGTTTGAGGGAGAAAGAGAGGAGCATCTCCATCGGTTGTGCCCGGTGCGTGCCTTGGCACGATACGTGGCACACAGGGCAAAATGTTGAGCTGGCTTATGAAGTCACAGGACATCCTTTGCCTTTTGGAGTCAGAGCGCATTCCACTCATGGCATGGCTGCTTTTGCTGCTCTTTTTAGAAGCGTGGAGGTAGGGGACATTGTGAGGTGGTGTCTTGGTAAACACTTTCCCCTTTTATCCAGTATTATCTTGTGGACATGTCCTGTGATTCTCTCGCCCAGTCTGTGCTTGGTGTAGCCTAGGGGATGAGAGGGAAGCCAGGGAGTACATCTTAGCAGCATGTACCTCCGCCCGAAACCAATAGGAGCAGAGCTCCCCCATGGGGCTGAGCTCCACAAAATAGAATGATAGTTACCAGAGTTACATAACTCCAGTTCTATGAGTGGAGCGGAGCCCCATAGGGCTTTTAGGCCCTGAGCAGACCCCCGAGTCACCTGAAGTATACGGGAGGACGAATGGTGGGATTGCTCTCATCATATATATACTCTGCTGCGTTCTCATTGCTGACGGTGAGAGCAGTACATTCAAATACTCCGGCTGGCTGCCCCTAATGCAGCAAGTGTAAACCACCAGGGGCAGAGCTCCCCCTATGGAATTCACTGTTTCCGCTACCTTCAATTTACCGTGGCGCCCCGCCACGGCAAAATCCTTCTTGCCACGGCAAGAAAAAAATAATAAAATAAAACGTTTTGTTTGATATATTTGTCTTGGTACAACAGCGTTCTTATGAGTATTTAGCTCGTTATGCTATTTTCCGCATGCAATTTGAGAGACACAGATCGCACTGTAATAGTATTCGGAGCCACCAATAACGCTCCATGCAGACGAGCTGAACGAGAAGTAGCCTACAGACGTCCTTACCGCACGCGAAACAACTAATTTCAGAGCGTGCGCCTCTTCAGCGGGAAGGTGTCACCTGAGGTACGCATAATAAATGTACCAGTCGTTGGATTGGTAAACTAGCTTAATTAGCTAACTATTCAGTTAAAACACAAATTATTCTCACCTAATTTATATGTAGCTGTCAATATTGTTGCCACAATTGTATCCCCAGTTATATTGAGATATATAGAGAAACAATGTGATTTTTCTTTCTTCAGATGAGTTTGTTGAAATATTTTAAACCATTGCAGAAAAGAGAAAGGGGGAGCAGCGTAAAGAAGTGTCAGGTAACTAAACGGATGACAGTCTGAATTAAATTATTATTTACTTGAACCTAAATTGCCTCATTAACTAGGAGAAAATGATAAGTAGCATCTTTAAAAGCGTATGCTCTGTTTTTATAAGAAGTGGATGAATTACTTTACTAGCAGGAAAAAGACAATCTAGAGAGTGAAGAACATAGTTTTCAATGTAAGTCAGGGGGCTGAGGGGGATCTTTAACATCTAACACCCCCCATGGAATCCAGTTTCAATGTTTCTTTGGTCAATACGTTTTTTGTAATACTTAAAATTAAATGTTTTTTTGGGAGGGCTTATATGTAGCTATCAATTTATGTATTTAGAATACGAAAACATTGTAATATTGTTTAAAAAGATTCCTACATAAATATTCATTTTTCCTATTTTCGCATTTGAAAAGCCGTAGTATGCCTATATACAACGACGCCGTAACTGGAGCGCATCCAATGTGTTTGAAAAGGTTATAGGATAACAGAGTCCGTGACCAGTCTCACTCCAATAGTTGGTGGCGGTAAAGACTCCTTTCGGTTGGTTTCGATCCGTCAGTAACAGCAAAGAATAATTCTGTTAGGCAGACAAATTAGTTCTCATCTCGCGATATTCTGGAACCGTTCTCTAGCAGTGGAACGAGATTGGTGGTGTGAAGGCTAGCAGAAGCTAGCAAAACCTAGACTAAGAACTAGCTAGCCAATATTGTACCGTGAAAATAGCAGGGTTTTTTTCCTCGAAAAAACCCACGACAGATACATTATTTATTTACACACGAACTGACTGCTTTGAAAATATCGTAATTTTACTCACATTTCCGTACCAAGTGTATTAGAGCCATATCTTATTAAACAAGCAATGGCGTTGAAAAGAATTCAAAAGGTGAGTGTTTGTTATTGTTTGCTTAGCTAGCTAACTTCTATAGTCCGCTAAGTAGCTATTTCTTCTTCCATTCTATCATACGCTTTGCAACAAGCTAGTCAGCTAAATGATTATGCTTAAATTAATGTATTTCTTTACGATCGTTGGTCATTTCATGTGTCTACCGAACATATCTGTTATCCCCAACTACTTACTGATATAATCAAAGACGATTAACCAATGGTGGCCTTTTGCGATTGACGCATTGACGTTAGCTACAGTAATAATGTGAAATTGTGGCTAGCTAGTTGTTAGCAAGCTAGTATACTGTAGCTAACGTCAGTTGTTAGCTAGCTAACCTTACCAGGGCCTTAGCAGGTGGAGTCTTTTTTTCTTTGCTAACTAGGTGACACATCTCAGTTAGCTAAAGTCTCTGGTTATAGTGGATTAGGTGTTTGGACAACAAATCTTCGTGTTTTATAAAAAAATCGAGTCATTCATTTGTGTTCAACAAATCGGATGAAAGTACAACTTGACGCTACTTTGCTAATGCTAGCAAGCATTAACGTTAGCTATAATTTTACCATCATGAGTGTGCTGGAAACTAATGCGCACGCGTGACATGACAGCTGTTTGCAAGTCGCCAAAATACTGAACCCCAATGTCAATGTTGCCATATATGGAATTGCAAATGGGGCACTGGGACAGACAAGTGTATTTATAACAAAATGGAAAGCTTTTACATCTGTACTGTAGTTAGCTAACGTGAACTGGATTAATGAATGTTTACTGATTGTACAATAATAACACAGGAAGGTCCTGCCATGTAAGCTTGACTGGTATATGGCTAGTAGGTACCATAGCTTTTAAAATAAGCCTTTTAGCCGACTTGACTTAGCTGCAGTCATTTGAACAACGCAGTCAAGTATGTGGACAGTGACACAAGTTGTTTGGGTCTGTATTCCAACACTTTGGATTTAAAATGATACATTGATGATTTTTTAATTATATGGTAATTTTATCCATATCAGGTGAACCATTTAAAAAAAACAGCACATTTTGAAGGTAGCCCCCTCTTAAGGATACCAAAGGTATTTGTAAAATTGGCTTCATAGCTGTCTCCTGTTAGGTGGGTGTGTTTACATGCATTATCGTTGCATGCACAAGAAAGCTGTCAATGGTTGTAGGCCTTAAATTTGGAGTTGGTTGCTGGTGTTCAACAACACAAAGACCAAAGAAGTGTCAGTGCAAGTCAAGCTGGCAATTATGATGCAGATAAAATCAATCACATAGTCAAAACGTTAGGCTTGCCAAAATCGACGGTTTAGTACGTTAGGATGAAAAGCACTGGTTAGCTCAGCAGTGGCAAATTATCTGCTGGACTTGGGAAGACGTCTACAGTGGATGACCAAAGAATTCTCACTATAATGATGAAAAAAAGCTGCGAAGAACTGTGTGACAGATTAGCAACACTGTCCAGGAGGTAGGTGTGGATGTGTCAGCCACTATCATTTTGCCAAAGCCAGCCGAACTACAGAGGCTGGACTGCAAGGTGCAAAAACACTAGTCAGTCTTAAAAACAGGATGCTCTATATACCAGAAAGACCCTGTAGCATTCTGGGAAAGGTATTGCTGACAAATGAGACAAATATTAACTTATGTATTAACATGTAAGGATGTAAATACCCTCATTAAAGCAGTCTGTATGCACTATATCCTCTTTGTCATTGTTTAATTTCAGATCCAATGTTCTGGAGTTTGGAATGAAAACAACAACACTTGTGTCACTTTCCAAATACGAATGGACTGCACTGTACATTTTTACATGTGGGTGGTCATGAGAATAAAACCCACTATCCTAACATTGGACGCCCCAGTACTGTTGCAACTGATGTAAATATTTTTTTTTTTTACCTTGTCGGCATGGGGTTTCGGTCTAGCAACCTTTTTGGTAACTTCTCAGATGCTTGAATTCACAGGTGTTCAACTCATTCCATGGAGGTCAGTGTCTCTGGGTTTCTTCTACCTTGATTATTTCTGGTCACAAAAAAGTTAGGACGTCCACTCACCTGGTCTTATTTGGACACTAAATGGGGAAAAAAACAGCAGACACTAAGCCCTCCATGAAATTAGTTCAACACCCCTGCTCTAATTCACTGTTAAGTCACTGTTGTCAAAAAGTGTGTTGTAGCCTAATTATTTTGTGAAACATCTGAATGTATATTTTGTCTGTTCCATTTTGCCTGTCAGTGTATGATTGTGTAAATCATATTAATGTTATTTATGGTTCGGCCTCTATATACACCGCTAAAAAAAGGGAACACGTAGTCATCACAGAATAACACCAAGTCAATAAAACTCTAGGGATACCAATCTATCATGATAGGAAGCATATGCAATTGTGAATCAATGTCACCTGTTTTGGTGCAAATGACAGTGACAACAAGTGCACTGGAGAGGCAACAGCAAGACAACCCCCAAAAAGGAATGGTTTTGCAGGTGGTGGCCACAGACAACTCTCTCCTTATCCTACCTGACTGATTATTTTCTAGTTTTGCATTTTGCTATTGTCCTTGCTACTACTGGTAGCATGAGGAGGTACCTGCAGCTCATTCAGGTTGCACAGATGGTCTAGCTCCTCCAGGATGGCACATCCATACGTGCCGTCGCAAGAAGGTTTGCTGTTTTTCCCAGTACAGTCTTACCCTACGTGCACACTGTCCACTCGCTAACGCTACAAAGAGGCACGCTCCCATTAATTTCCAACGAGAGCCAGCAAATCACGGCAAATGTAGACTGAGCTACACTCTGAGACAAAATCTCCCAGCGACAGCTGAGAGTTGAGAAACGCTCAACTTTATGCTAATTTCCAGATAGAGGACAGTGACGGAGTTCGGTGACTGCCAATGGCTGGGCAGATGTTCTCCCTTTTCTTTTCTACTCGCTAGCTAAAAAAATTGACGAGAAACTTATAATTGCGGTGTCTGGTTGCCCCATTATTTATGCTTCTCTGGCTTCATACAGATATATAATTCTAAAAATGGATGCATGGAAGGTTACAGAGATCATTGGGATCATGGGTGAGTGATACATGCATAACGTAAGACGAAGTAAATTGCTATTTGAACATTGACCAATCATTGACTTGGCATCATCGTAATACATTTTTAGTGGTGGAGTCATGCAAATACTAAATACTTATTAATATTTACAGAGAAGGGTGTTTTCCCTATACTGGTTGACTGGTTGTCGATGGCATAAATTAGGAAGATAGGCCCCGCCCGAGCGGTCAGTGTGCATGCTAGGGAAGGCTCAGCGACAGCTCGCCAGAGATTGAGCGATTTGCGAGTTGAGTAAGCGGGCAGTGCGCACAAAGCTTTAAGAGCACGGAGGAGATACCAGGAGACTGGCCGTTACACAAGGAGAGCTGGACAGGGCCGTTGAAGGGCATCAACACAACAGCAGGACCCTGTATCTGCTCCTTTGTGCAAAGAGGAACAGGAGGAGCACTGCCAGAGCCCTACAAAATGACCTCCAGCAGGCTACTGGTGTGCATGTTTCTGACCAAACTGTTAGAAACAGACTCCATGACGGCCGGACGTCCTTTAGTGGGACCTGTGCTCACATCCCAGCACCGTGCAGCTTGATTGGCATTCACCAGAGAACACCCAAAATTGGCAGGTCCCATTCTCTTCACAGATGTGAGCAGGTTCACACTGAGCATGTGACAGATGTGAAAGAGTCTGGAGATGCCATGGTGAACATTATGCTGCCTACATCATCATCCAGCATGATGGATTTGGCAGTGGGCCAGTGATGGTCTGGGGAGGCATATCCTTAGAGGGTCGCACTGACCTCCACATGCTAGCCTACATTACCCTGCCTGCTGTTAGGTACTGGGATGAAAACCTCAGACCCATCGTCAGACCTTCCGCTGGTGCAGTGGGCCCTGGGTTTCTCCTAGTGCAGGACAATGCCTGGCTTCATGTGGCCAGAGTGTTTAGGTTCCTGGATGACGAATGCATTGAATCAATTGACTGGCCCTCACATTCCTCAGACCTGAATCCAACTGAGAACCTCTGGGACGTTATGTTGTGGTGCATCTGACGCCGCCCAGTACTGCCACTGACTGTCCAGGAGCTCACTGATGCCCTGATCCAGGTCTGGGACGAGATCCCCCAGGACGCCATCCGCCGTATCACCGGGAGCATGCCCAGACATTGTCCTGAGTGCATATAGGCATGTGGGGGCCATACACACTACTGAGTCACATTGTTGAGTTGCCGTGATGAAATTCACGCAGGTTGGAACAGCCTGTGATTTCAATTGTTTACTTAGGTTTTCGGTGTGTGTTTTGATACAGCCCTCAATTGGTTGGTGATTTTAGTTTCCACTGACCAAAATCTTTAATATATTTCCTTCGATATGTGATTTATTTATTTTTTTATAAATAAAAGATACACAAGGATATTTTTATCTTATTTAACATCTATCAATAGATTTAACTACAGTACAGTATGTTAGGCCGCCTTCAGCCCCATTATCGAACTTTTGAATTTGGCTACTGGAAAATATTTTGTTAATGTGAGATTGTTTCTGATTATCCTTTTGTGAAGGGAGTTAACACTCCAGTCCATCATACACATGAATTACAAATTTATTTCCATCAGAGGGAGAGTGCTATGATGTCATTTGCATAAGCATTTGCAAATGTGCATTGCAGTTTTGCAAAGACTGCTTCCTCCAGCTCCCTTTTTTATTTTTATTATTAACCTGTAATATTTACATATACGTAATGTTTTGGGTAGCTATGACTGTATGAAAAAATTGAAAATGCCCAACCCCAATAATAACACAGGCAACCCAATTCTGTTTATTTCATAAATTGTCTTTTGACAGGTTCCTCTCTAAAATAGTTGATGTGATTTGATCAAAAGACCAATTTGTTTACAAAAGATCTGAATTTGTCTTTGTGTGTAATCCCAATAGAAATGTTTTGTGTGTTATTGTTAAACTTTTCAGGAGCTGACAGATTTGCAGAGGGATCCACCTGCGCAGTGCTCAGCGGGACCAGTAGGAGATGATTGTATGTACAGTAACAGTAGGGGATGCATCCTTTATATTGATAACATTGTGTCTGTGTGTGGCCAAACAACTGAATATTAAATATGTAATTTCAGCACTTTATTTTGAAAAGATAAGTTGCAGCACTTTAATTTTAACATCTTTTCAATAATTGCGTTTTGCACAATCATTGACCATATTGTATTTGTTGATGAATTCACAATAACAACTTGTTTTTCCAGTTTCCTTTTTTGCCGGACTTTTACTGAGTGACTGAATGAGTGACTGATTACTCTTTGTTAAATAGCGTAGTGGTTAGAGAAGCAGACTTGTGAACTATAGGTCCCGAGTTCGTATCTCCTCGCAGGCGATGCGCAGTACGCATTATGAATTATACCGTATAGACGAAAACTTCACTGGCTAAAACCGTTAGTATCGATATTATGGTAAGCCTGAAATAAAACAGTTTACAGTTATATTGTGACTTTTTCTAGTGGATTTTCGAAGTACGCATCCGTGCATGCGTTTTGGGTCAGGATAGACAAACACATTTGCTGGCTTAACAACGTAGTTATGATATCTTAAGCCTTAACTGAAACTGTATACGGTTATATTGCTACTGTTTCTGGCATGGAAAAGTTCATCTTCAGTCTCGCTAGCAATTGCTCAATTCTTATGATTATTCCTAGGAAGTTAGTAGATTCTAATAAGCCTATTTCACACAATCCTCAATGGAGTCTAGCGACTGCTGGAACTTGTAATGCCATGGCGTAGTGGTTAATGACAGTGTTTCTCATATGGAAGACCTACGTTCGAATCTATTGAGAGCAACAACAGTTATTAATTATTTCTGGTAGATTCCACGATTCTCTCGTCTTTTCACTTGATGAAAAAGTTAGTTATCGTCGCCTTTATTGATAGTTATTGTATAAATGTCATTCACGAATGAAAGAAAAAGGTACGTTGTTTTACCATGAAAGGAAATAATTTTTACTGTTCCGTGGTGTAGTGGTTAGCGACACAGCTTTTCACTTTTTATGTGACTTTTTAATTTCATGTTTTTCTGTTTTCATAAATCACTGAAAACACGTCCGTAAACACAGGTGGGTGTTACCTCCCGTGATCAATAGTGCTTGACCCTGACGATATTGGCTGATTCAGACTATTTTTATGGCCTGACACATGCTCAGCCCCTAATGTTTTTGTGCAGTGAGCATTTGTGCAGTGAGCAAGTGTGCATTGCCCAAACCTGCAGACGCAAGGTGTCGTCCCTGCTTGATACCATAAGATATTTGTTTATATCTTTAGCAATGTGCTAAAGACATATACCCCATTTATTTTGTAATAATTAGAAATATTCTGTTATTGTGAAAATCTACAAATGAAGTAAGGTGAAATGACAGCAAAATGCAATTTGAGTGTTGCTATTCATAAATCTTTTCATAATCAAATTCTGTCTTTATTCACTGATTCTGTTATTTATTTTATGTTGAGTTATTTTACCTTCTATGTGTATATTATATGCTTTGTTTAGATATTATTTGTTACATTACATTTTGTAGTCTGTTAGTAATGTGAAAAGCACACATCCACAATGCATAAATGTAGGCAACTTTTGATGAGCTTTTAACCTATATTTCATTTTACAGTGTTTCACTGGCAGGCGACAATAATGGGTCCAGTATGTGATTTTATTTCTATTTTCTGTCATTTCCATATAGCTTAGCAACAAAGCTTTGGGTATATTCTTATCTTTCTAAACATGTTTTTACCCTTTCTGGTAGCACTTTGTATGAAGTTGCCCTAATTACTATGCAACTAGCAGTAAAGTCATAATAACAAAAAAATAATATGGTCTGAAAGTCCCAATGTGAATTTTTTTATTACATTGGGTCCCAATCAACAATTCCACAGGTGATACTAGTGCTGATGCCCCTTGATGGTTTCAACACTGGTATTATCAGCGGATTTGACACCTTGTAGTGATATTTTACTAGGTCTTATTTTGTTATTCTTATATAAAACAAACATTTAGTTAATGTTATACCTAAAGCAACTTTGTTATCACAGCCATTACTGTTAGTTACATAGCATTTGGGGCAAGTTAACTCTTGTTAAGTTAACTCCCTGAATTACTCATGTTAGCTCTTTTTTCATTTAGAATGACAGTCCTTATCAGGGCGGAGTGTTCTTCCTTACTATTCACTTCCCTACAGATTACCCCTTCAAACCACCGAAGGTAAAAATAAGTAAAAGGAGCTCAGTTGACTTTAGGAAACAAAATTCTTATTGCATGCATTTGGAACTGGTATATAAAATGTTTCAATAAATTTGCAGGTTGCATTCACGACAAAGATCTACCACCCTAATATCAACAGCAATGGAAGTATTTGTCTTGATATATTAAGATCACAATGGTCACCTGCACTTACTGTATCAAAAGGTAAGTCCCTTTGTCTCTCATACAGCTTGGTGGATGTGTAAAACATCAATGTTTTTGCTTTACCGTTTTCAGAATTTGGGAATTTCATTTTGACCCAGCAATATACTAGATGTAAACGAATCTGATTGTAGGTGTACAGTTTATCTCATAACTACTGGGAATTTGATATTTTTTAAAATGTAGGTTTTTCAAAGTCTCTGGAAAATGAGCAGGGACTCTGCTAACATACAGATCCGGAAAAAAGTAAGAGACCACTGCACCTTTTTCTTTCCTTTCCAAAAAAGTAGAAAAGGAAGGTTTTGAGTGAGGAACAGAAGGGTTAAAATTAAGAGACCACTGCAAACTGAACGCTTCTTTTTTCCGGAGCTGTACCTTCATTAGCGTAGTTGTTCCACCCTTGGGTGCCAGAACAGAGAAGAGCTTTGACTGGGCTTTGGGGGAGATGCCCTCCCACTGGGACGGCCAGGAGACAAGCGGTGGCCAAACAACGAGCTTGCTTAGGAATGTAGGGTTTGATCATAGCTTGAAGGTATGGAGTGGTCCTTTCTCTAGTTGCTCCATAAACAAGCCCCATGGGCTTAAAGATGATGCCCACTTCAACTGAATGCTGTGGAGAGAAATAGGGTTACACAGGAGGTTTATTAACTGGGTTGTAAAACATTACTTAAGCTTTTAATTGAATCCCCATGCACTTTCAGTGAAGGGCGGTCATAACAGGGCTGTCATAAGGTAAAGCAGCAGTCTTGCCTGTGGTTGTATGGTGAATCAATGTTTTTTGCAAACGATAAATATGCTTTTAAAGACTCCCCTTTTGTAGTTATTGTACTCCGCCAGAGACAAGTAAGAATACACAAAAAAAGGGTAGAGAAGTGGGAGGGGGAACTGGTTGGCAATGCGAGCATTCAGTGGAAAATTTTAAATTGGGTGGAAAGTGAAGGAATTGTTGCGTTTTTGGGGGGATATGGGAATCCACACGTGACATTGTTGTTTGATGGGATTTTGAGACAATTTGCTTCCAAATTGACTTAATGCGATTGGATGACCATCTGCTGGCGGGAGCATTGTGTCTCCGTTCATTGACTAATGACTTTCCATCTCTTAATTCATGTTTATTATTCAGCTTTATTCAAATTCCCAACGATATCCTCTGGGCGCCGTCCAATGATGGCTATTCTATAGGGTGTCCTACTGGAATGTCTTCAGTTTTGTTAAATCAATTAATGTTAGTTCCGGCTATCAAAATCTACTTTTTCTTTGTCCACAAAAGTTAAAAACAGAAAATGGAGCATAAACAACACTGATATAGCTGCAATAGGTTTCCCCAAGCTCTACAACATGAGGCAATTGACACAATAGGCAGGAGTTTCCTCATACTGGTGACAAGGCGATATTGAATGAACGTACTATTTTTCAGGAGAGACCCTCCCCGAAAAAGTAACGAGAGCAAAGACTATTTAATTTCCTGTCAATAAGTCAGAAATCTCTTTTTACCTATTCTAAATCACCTATTTTCCAATTATCATATGATTTCTAACAATTGGGTAGGCCTAATACTAAACCACATGTTACCACACTCCATAATGTAACACCATTGTAAGTACAGATAGATTAACAGCAGTATTGATTAACAGTGTACTGAATAAGTACTACAGTATAAACAACAACATGACACAATTTTATGAATAAACCTAAATGCTTATTTTCTGGGTATTTCTGTCACAATAAATGTTTTACTGATGAAAACAGATTCTTCTTGTCTGGTTGGGGATTTAAACCAGCAACATTTCGGTCCACTCAATACTGAAACCTGGCTTAATGTGTCTGACTGTGCCATATCTGCAGTTCCCTGAAGTCCAACTTGGGTGTAGCAAATTGGCCCAGCTCAGTCTGGGTTAGGGAATGGGTGACCAGTAAGGTTTGTCTTGTTCTGTCTTGGGCATCAAAAAGCCTACTGGTCATTTAATGCACTTATCTGATAAAAAGAACTTCAGCTTTTGGTGAAAAGCTGTACAAAACATTTTGCCAATATGGGTTTATTTCTGGAGGGTGTTTTAACAGTTGCGGCATACACAGACCTTGACATGTCTAGTTAATGCCACAAGTGATATTCTAAAGGTCTTTAAATGTATTTTATTCAACATGATTGAACCTGCAAATCCCTGTTCAAAGGATCGTTGTTGTTCTATGTTAAAAGCAATGACAGAAGCAGTAGGCCTGCTATGGATAACAGTATTGATATATTGAAAATATGTATCAGTATTGATATATATTTTATTGGTCACTAGTGTTTCTGTAGTGGGAGTTGTTTCAGTTGTAGCTAACTAATGATTTATTGTTTTTATTTTTATAGTTCTCTTGTCCATCTGCTCTCTGCTTTGTGATCCAAACCCTGATGACCCGCTTGTTCCCGAGATTGCGCACACCTACAAAGCCGACAGGGAAAAGTGAGTGTGCTATAATGTTTGGTTCTTTTGCTTTTGAAAGCAAGCATAAGGTTATCCTTGAATAATGCCTAGTCCAAAGTTAATGTAACTTTTTAATAGCAAAGATGGACGCAAGGTCTTGGATACCAGTTTTCTAATTCTGTTTTGCAGGTACATTACAACATTTTCTATTTTGTTTTGCAGGTACAACAGACTAGCAAGAGAATGGACACAGAAGTATGCAATGTGAGAAGGCGTGTAAAATGAAAACACTAAAAGAAGAAAAAAACAAATGATTAATATTAACGTAACGCAAATGAACAAGTGGGGAAACATAACTACACACTCTGGTTGGAGAAGGAGGCGATAAAATAAGGGACAGTGCAACCTGGCTGCTAAATGCTGAGCTGCTGCCATGTGCTGTTGTTCATGACTTGTATGGATCTGCTGAGCAAGGCCTGAGGAGCTCCTCAAAGCACTCCACCCCTATGGAATACTGGAACCACCTCATGATCCAAACCACCACACCCAGACAAACTATTACTACTTCTATTGTGACTATTATTATCAGTGTTACTCTTCATATTCATATTATTATGATCACTGTTCTTATCATGACATCATTGTGTTATTCTACTGAATGCTGAAGTGGGGGTGGCTTGGTTCTCCCTCCGATCAAAGGTACTTTTTTTGCCCCTTTTGGATGTCTTGTATAACTGTATGTTCATGTATTCAGTGGCCTTGCTGTGTTATTGTAATAACCTCCTCAGATGTTCGATGTGCAATTGAGTTGGAGTGCTCAGCACAATGGTGCATGGCTGTATCCAGCAATGTGGTTCAATGACTCACTAAGACTTTGGAGATAGTTCTACCCAAACTGTCACTCCTGGACATAATGTGAGATGATTCAGATGGTCATTCTGTGTCCCCCTGAGCCAATTCATTATTTTCATTTTTTACCCTATGTGTATTTGGAAATTCCCCAAATGTGGCGACCGGTGGTCATGGAGAGCCTGGAGAGCGGTGCTATGAAGGTGCGCAGCCCTGGATTGGACTAGTGTCTGTGCTCATGAGCGAGAGACCAGGGAGAAGGTTCTGAAACCTCAACCACTTCTATCTGTCGCCTGTGTCCCTGCTTCCTCTCCTAAATCCATCCAGGGCTAGTGTCTTACTGCATACAATCATACTGTAAGGTGGCACTTGAACTCTAGTTAAAGCTCATCTCTACTCCCCAGCCATACCGTTGAGTTAGAGTGCCACCCTCTAACTACAGTAGCTCAGGTATATATCCAACTTGCCTGTTTGTGAAAGGGCACTGTAGTATCCTTTGGTGTGAGGAAAATTTACCAGACCTTTGTTAGATGCTGAGATGCTGCTTTAATCCAGATGTACAGAAGTTGTCTTTGGAGATATATGACATGGGTCACTAATTAGCTTTTCCTTTTCATCTTACCATTATCACAGATTGTTTTACTGTACAACACTGATGTGAATGTGAATGTTTTCAAATAGGTTTTGATCATGCTGTGGATAGACACTGCACATGCTATTACTTTGAATATGCCATTGGTTAAAACTGGAGTTATTTCTTTAGATGGGAGCTTGAAACAACTTACATTTATGACACATGGTTGCAGGTCTAAGAATTAACTTCTTTTTGTTTAAATTAGTAATTTGAGGTGTGTTTTTCATCTTGCTTTGTGATGTTTACTAGGTGTCTCGCATATTTCCCATGCCTTTTACATCTTAACATTTTAACATGAGTTTTACCATGAGTAATGGCAGCTGCATATTGGTTTCAGCAGATGTCTGGATTTTGTTCTCATCGATTAGAACTTTACTTTCTCTACTTATTCTGAGGTCTGCAGCAGTACACATAGGCAATACATTTGCTATACTGCAAATTGATGTTTTTTTATGTCACTAAAATGACCGCCATTGTGATTGATCTGCCGTTAGTAATATGAAATTCAAAGTCAATCATACAGTGCAGGTACTGGATTATTTAGACTGTCTTGAGCTATAGAGTATTTTTAACACAGTAACTGATGTTGCCATGGAAAGGGAATAAAAAAATATTGGTGGGAAAAGGGAAGTATAAAAAATGTGGCCATTAAAATGCTTGATTTTTAGAGGTGACTGCCCTTGATGGATTTAGACCATTTAGGTTGTTTGGGACTCAAAAACCGGTTGCACGTCACTGTACTGTAGAGTGGTTTCATTTAGGAGCCCAACACAATTACCTTATGACTGACATTTAGAATTGGTTATTAGGCTATGATTTAGACACTAAATACTTGTTCAACATTGTAGCGGCAATGTATTGAATATCTACTCTGAATCTGACTGCCAAATCAATACTTAGTAATGCCACTGGACAAAACCTATTTCTTAATCCTGCTGATTTTTCTTAATTTGTTTGGTTATTTATTTGTAATTTGTCTTCCAGTTGTCAGTTTTGAATGCATTATGCCTCAATCCATCAAATGTTCCTTAGAGTATGATGTTCTGGTCTGATCCAAAGAGATAATAGCTAGAATCATCTCCAGTGGGTTTCTTAAAGGCCTAGGGCCTACAATGGGCAAAAATGCAAAAATAACAGCTTTAAACTATAACTGATAACTTGATGCTTGAAAGCAAATGGATAAATAAGAGGTTTGGCTAAAATAGTGCTATTTTTTAGCAAGCTCTACTGCTGGCCAAAATACTATCCTGTTAAAATGACAAACGAGTACTGTAGGCAGTGGACAGCACACCCCTCTCCTATAGAAGTATCTTCCTAGTGCAAATAATTTATTGATGTTATCAAACCGCCTGTCATATGTTTTGAGAAAGAGGCAGAATAAAGACCATTTTTCATGTCAGCATTTAAAGGAACAGTGCAGTCATCTGGATAGATTTTTTAAAAATATTTTCACACTAAGGTTGAATTAACACTTGTGAATTGTTAATATGATAATGCAGTTTTGTGTAAAAGCAGTTTTGGGTGAGATAGAACTTTTGGCCAACTGCTTTTTGTCACAGGCTTAAATGATTATAATAGATCAATGACAGTTCAGCTGGGTAGGGAAGTGGGTTTTGACTGTCAGCCAATCTGTTCTGTGACTCAAAAATCTTGGAATTGGTTTCCTAATGCCAACACAATCAGACTGAGCATTAAAAGGGCCAAAGAAGGGAAATTATCCCAAATATATGTTGGAGTTATATAAAAAGAATAAAAAGTGTTTATTAGATGAAATTATGATATTAAAATCTAAGTCCACAATGAAGATCATGAGAACAGCTTGCCATGCTTTCCACTCTGGAGAAAATGTTCACAGCCATTGGCCAGATAGCAGATCATTTACAATTAATTTGCCTGACACCAGAAAAAAATCTTAGCCTTAACCATTATTCTATGTATATAGATACTGTAAATTGCTATCAGGGCTTGTTTTCCCCCCAAAGGGAAAGTATTTGAATCACTAGAGACTCCAAATGTAAATGGGGCTACTAGTTTCTGAATTGTACAGCATTGTTAACTTGAAATTCAGGACCAGCCTTCTTAAATAAATGCATCTCAAATTTCATATCTGTATGTGATTAAAACTTCCTATCACTATAACCAGTTGCCTCCCCTTGCATACACATGACAGAAAATAGCTTGACATTTTGAATTAAACATTTGTTTTATTTTTCTGAAATTAATTGCATACTCTGCTTGACTAATAGTATTGTCCCTTCGTCTTGACGACAACTTTGCAAAGTCTTTGCATTCTCTCAACCAACTTCATGAGGTAGTCACCTGGAATACATTTCAATTAACAGGTGTGCCTTGTAAAAGTAAATTTGTGGATTGTCTTATGCTTTTGAACCAATCAGTTCTGTTGTGACAAGGTAGGTTTGGTATACAGAAGAACATCATTATGTCTGTACTTTAATTGTCCATATTCTTGCAAGAACTACACAGATAAGCAAAGAGAAACAACAGCCCATCATTACTTTAAGGCAAGAAGGTCAGCCAATGCTGAAAATGGCAAGAATTTTGAAAGTGTTTTCAAGTGCAGTCGCAAAAACCATTGAGTGTTATAATGAAATTGGCTGTCATGAGAACCGCCAAAGGAAAGGAAGACCCAGAGTTACCTCTGCTGCAGGGAATGTGTTCATTAGAGTTACCAGCCTCAGAAACAGGCAATTTTCTGCCCCTCAGATTGCAGCCCAAATAAATGAGCATAGGTTTTTATTTAGTGGGATTTGTCTCACATTCAGGCTGTTTAAGGGCTATTTGACCAAGAAGGAGATTGATATTACTGCATCAGATGACATCCACAATCACCCTACCTCAACCCAATTGAGATGGTTTGGGATGAGTTGGACTGCAGAGTGAAGGAAAAGCAGTCAACAAGTGCTCAGCATATGTGGGAACTCCTTCAGGACTGTTGAAAAAGCATTCCAGGTGACTGCCTCATGAAGCTGGTTGAGAGAATGCAAATAGTGTTCAAAGCTGTCAAGGCAAAGGGTGACTACTTTGAAGAATTTACTATATTCAATTTTAAATCTGTTCAACATTTTTTTGGTTGCTACATGATTCCATATGTGTAATTTCAGAGTTTTAATGTCTTCACTAGTATCCTACAATGGTTGTTGCCATCCAGGGACTTGTGCCACATTTGCATGTCTTTAATGGTAATGCTATGTTCATGTTGGAACACTCAGTTAAGCCCTCTAACCATCTCTATGATTTATTAATACGTCGGTTGTGGAGTGGGTGTGGAATGTTCTGTTCATGATGTAGCCTAGCGTACAGCTTTCTCCTGTGTGCTGAGCGCTCATTTAGAAGTCATTTCAATTGATTCTTCTCAGCCTCTCCTTGGAATAGGGCTGGCGTATCTCGGTAATACAAAACTGTTTCAGCGACGGAACGATGGCAGTGAACCTAAGCAAAAACGGCATTGCCCTGACAAATGCCTACAAAGAGGTAGTAGATGAAAAATCCAACACTAACTGGTAAGAATGGTAGCAGGACAGCTAACGTTATTTAGCTATTTTCATCGCCATAAAAGTTGCATCCGCTAATATGTTAGGCCAGCGTTAACTGACGTTGGCATTTCATTTCTCCCTTGCAGTTACATGATATACAGTACAGTAGATGGCTAACTTGTACATCTTAATTGCTTAAATATTTTTGTTAGAAAGATACTGTAAGATGAACATTGCCATGTATGTTCTCTCAAAAATCGCATGACCCCGTCCAGTTTGGCAATTTCCCTAGCTTGTTCGCTACCTATAACGTTAGCAAAGTAGCTACGCTAGTAACTAATAATGCTTAGCAGTCAGTAGCTATTACATTGCATTAGTACGTATAACAGCTAGCAAGTAGTA
The DNA here is from genome assembly GCA_016801175.1 of Esox masquinongy. NCBI lineage: Eukaryota > Metazoa > Chordata > Actinopteri > Esociformes > Esocidae > Esox > Esox masquinongy. The sequence continues at coordinate 68,377 of JACXGI010000386.1, forward strand.
TTTACTGTGCAGTATAACTTCGATAGCTAGGTACTGTAGATTTAGTAGCTAGTTTACTATGTAACGTTAATGGTCTATTTACTTTGCAAAACAGCGTATTTTTATTTAGTTTAGTTGCTTCCGCTCACGTACATTTTATCAGTCGTATGCAGTACTGTAGTGTAAAGTCATTCAGTAAACTACTTGATGCAGAAAATTAATTCCTGCTATGACTATTTTAGTTAAGCTTCGAATTAAACCTGTTGGTGGCAGTGTTTAAAGACGAACTGAAATAATTAACTAGCTTTCGCTCTCAAGAGGTTTATCAAACCCAGAAGGTTTGCATGCTGCTTTTTTTTGCCGAAGCACGCTTCCTTTTGACTTAATAATATGGGAACTAACCCTGAAAGAGGAAATTCAGAAAATTGTTTTTAGCCCTTTCTCACCACATACATGCACTATTGCATGATCTAGTTTTCTTGCCTGCTCCGAAGTTATGCTGTTCAACCAATGTGTTATGTAGAGATTTTTTGAACGACTCGACTAACGACTCTCTTAGTTTGTGACTTGTTCAACTGAATCGGTTATTTCCCGATTCTGTTGAACGATTTGGTGATTTATTCAATTTCATCACAAAAGAACAAATTGAATCGAACGAGCGATTGAGTCATTCTGTTACAAACAGATCTGAATCAGTTAAGAGGAGAACTTCCCATCGCTAATGTCATGTTTGAGCGGAGTTAATCACCTTGCCAGGTTACCTTTTAATGCTATTAGCAAACGGCTGTGAGTTAGTGTTGAGTACTGTACGTGACACTGATGTTGAAAGTATGTTTACGCTGCCTAAGATGATACAAATGTGTTTTCAAATGGTAGTGTGATCCGTATACTCTGGCATTCTTTTCTGCAGGGTCTTGTTCACCTATGAGGGGAATACTAATGATATCAGATTGGCAGAGAAGGGAGGTGAGTGTGTGACACAGGTGTGCTTCTAGTTGTGTATTATTATTTTATTTAATGGACAATGGCTCCTTGCCTTTTATAGCCAGAATGGGGAATCATTGTAATCATACTAATTTGAAAAACCTCATAACTGCAAAGTAGGCTTATCTGGTATATCATGACTAACTAGTTATGTCATTTTCATGTATTGTTTGTCGTTATTGCAAATTTACCTTTTATTCACTATCTGCACTCTTTCACTAGATGTGTAATTTAAGGTCAAGATGTGTTGTTAAATGGGAATTTAAAAAAATCTAAGTTTTTCACAGGCCTGAATTGTTTCAAAGCAAAGTAAGATGAATTGAAAGATTCAAGCAGAAGTATTAAATGTTCTAGTAGTGATGTTTTGTTTTGATTTATCAGAAGTGTTTTGTAGAAGAAACTGACCGTTTGCGTATGTGAATAGTCAGGTAACAGCATGTCTAATAAAGGTGGAATCTTACAGCAGTTACTGTCAAAAACAGAACAAGTAAAAATGCATAAAAGGGAGTGTTGTTGCTTTTTAGTTAATGTACATGACTGACTTTGCATATCTTTTACAACATTATGATTGTGGGTGTTTTTAGATGGTGGACTGGAGGAACTGGTGGAGGAACTTAACAGTGGGAAAGTTATGTACGCTTTCTGTCGTGTCCAGGACCCAAATTCTGGCCTGTGCAAATATGTCCTTATCAACTGGGTGAGTGCTGAACTACACTCCCTTTCTTCTAAATGTGTCATTGTGTAGTGTTCATGTTGAATAATGCTTATGTGTTTTTGTGTTTCAGACTGGAGAAGGTGTAAAAGATGCCAGAAAAGGAATATGTGCCAATCATGTCAGTGCCATGGCTAATTTTCTCAAGGTAATTTCCTTTTGAGTGGTCTACACATTCTCTACACACTGACAGGACGTTTAGCTTGTAATGAAAATCCAATAACTTGTTAGTATGCTTACAAAGATGGTCTCAACAGGACATTGAATAACTAGCTAAAACAAATTCAGGAAGTGGAGTAGTCGCCAAATTTTGTGTTAGCAACAGCATTTTGGTGTTTTAAAGGATAATGTGAGTTCAAGATTTGGGTAGTCTGATGAGCTAATGGACAATATTTGTACTGTACCTTGCAACAACCTTAGGCCACCTGAGAAAATGATTTAATGCTTTTTGTCTGGACAGTGTTTTTTTTGTTTGTTTTCTTGCTCATAAAAACAATCTTATATTCAAATACACTGCTCAAAATAATTAAGGGAACACTTAAATCACACATCAAACGAAATATATTAAAGATCAAAATCTTTACTGCACATTGTGTTATTCGTTGAGCACAAAATGACGTAAGAACAGTCAATGGAAACCAAAATCGGCAACCGATTGAGGGCTGGATTCAAACTCATACCGAAAATCAAATTAGACAGTTGAAATCACAGGCTGTTCCAACTTGTGTGAATTTCATCACGGCAACTCATAATGTGACTCAGTAGTGTGTATGGCCCCCATGTGCCTGTATGCACTCCCGACAACGTCTGGGCATGCTCCTGATGAGACGGTCCTGGGGGATCTCCTCCCAGACCTGGATCAGGGCATCAGTGAGCTCATGGACAGTCTGTGGCGTTACTTGGCGGTGTCGGATGCACCGATGCATGATGTCCCAGAGGTTTTCAGTTGGATTCAGGTCTGGGGAACGTGAGAGCCAGTCAATGGCATCAATGCCTTCATCATCCAGGAACAGCCTACACACTCTGGCCACATAAGGCCGGGCATTGTCCTGCACTAGGAGGAACCCAGGGCCCACTGCACCAGCGGAAGGTCTGAGGATTTCATCCCGGTACCTAACAGCAGTCTAGTCCCGGTACCTAACAGCAGTTCATCCCGGTACCTAACAGCGTGCTAGCCAACAGGTACTGTTGGCTAGCACGTGGAGGTCTGTGCGACCCTCCAGGGATATGCCTCCCCCGACTATTACTGACCCACCGCCAAACTGGTCATGCTGGATGATGTTGCAGGCAGCATAACATTCACCATGGCGTCTCCAGATTCACAATCGCTTATGCCTCCTAACTGGACAGATTGATATCCCTGAAGTTTATTTGACTTGATGTTATACTGTGATTACGTGTTCCCTTAATTTTTTGGAGCAGTGTATATACAAATAAACAGTAACAATTACTTGTGCTGTCCAAACAGTACTTTATTGTGAGTTGGATAGAAGACATGTCTTAAAGTAATGGGGCTAGCATTGATGACTGAAACCAGAATGGTGAATGTTGACCAGGGAAAATTCCACTACCTTCCTCTGTGCCCAGTTATAATTAAAAAAAAAAACATGCACAGCCATCCCCAATGCATTAAAACAAATCACAACCCACCCCCTTTTTGGGGGGGGATTCGTCAGCTACATTATATTTCCAACTGACTATTTACCCATTTTTATTAGCTAGCAAATGTACTTGGAGTCTTCCAGCAATTCTATGCTAGTTAAACAGTAACGGAAATTATCTCTACTCCAAGCGTTGACATTAGGTCTCGATGGTTGTGCATGGTGCTTGCAACAGTTGGGTTATTAGGTTGATTTCCTCTGGGGACCAGTATGGAAATGTCTGTGCTAGCTGGTATAAGTCACTCTGGATAAGACTGTTTGCTGAATGACTTAAGTGTGAAATGAGTAAAGTTAATCAGGCTAAGTAGAATAACTACCTATATCTAAGTAGAATTACTACCCCCCCCAAAGAAAGCGCTTTGTTGCCCATATCTGTGATGTTTGATGCATGATATTTGTAGCTAAAATGTCCACTGTAATTCCAGGGTGCTCATGTCACAATAAATGCACGTGCGGAGGAGGATGTGGAACCTGATGCTATTATGCAAAAGGTTGCCAAGGCTTCAGGGGCCAACTACAGCTTCCACAAAGAATCTAACAAGTTTCGAGATGCTGGTCCACAGGGACCTGTGGTATGTAATAAATTAAGCATCATATCGTTTTAGAGTGAGAAAAAACAATGTATTGACTGTTTCATAAAATGATCCAGAGACATAGATGTCATGTTACGTATAGGCAGGTCGTACATTTGGACAAGTTCTTTCGTCAAGTGTGCTTGCATAGACAATTTGTTTCTGCCTGTGGACATTTTGCTTAGAAAACTACAGCCTTGTGCAATACATTGAAGTGTGGTTTGGTTTCCAGTGTTGAATGTTGCTGACAGTGATGCATCTACAGTAGAATCCATTGGCTTAGTTGAGGCTCATGATGGCAGGCCAAGGCTCCAGCTGGAGAAGCCAGGCTGATTTAAGCTTTCAAGCTCTGCATAGTAATTCAACATGCTGTGTCAGTTAGGGATTTTGGTCGGGTTGGTGTTGGTCACAGGCAATTTCCAGTACTAATATATTGTCTTGACATGGATCATTTTTAAACCTTTACTTTTACATTTGATGTTTTATCTTCAAAGAGTCTGTTGTTCATGAAACTTTCCTGTTATTAGTAATAATGGAAAAACATTGGCATAACTACAGCTATTCTTTAGCCCAGTAAACAATGTCAAGTAGACAAAGAGCCATGTTATGGTAATAAGATATAGCTATATAACTACAGAGTAATTTATCATTGTTAGGTCTGGAGAGGTAGTTGAACATGTTTATTAACACTCAGCCAAATGAGCTCTTGACATTCTGCACTTCAAGTGCCGTGTGAGTGTTTTAGTTTTCAGCGATATTCGGCGAAGTTCTGCTTCAGAGGGACAAAAGACATGGAGAGAATAGTCATGTAAATGACCGTTAAAACAAACATGCTTTGTTTATGGAAAACAAGCTATTGGTGCAGACACAGCAAACTAGTGAAAAAAAATGACAGTCAAAATGATACAACATATCATCAATAAAATAACATCCCAAATGTAACTATTGATTAAAAAAGTGTGTATAAAATTATTTCTTAAATACTGTGATGTAAGAATAGTAGCTGGTGATTTATTAGCTAACATTTGCTTTTTGTTGTGATAGGGCTCTGTGTATCAGAAGACCAACGCAATGTCTGAAATAAAACGCACCAATAAAGACAACTTCTGGGCGCAGGCAGAGGTAAGCCAGCTCTAACATCTTTCTCCCACTAGAGGGACTCACTGAGCCACACCATACTGGTAAGATATGCACGAACATATGGTACTGCAGCTCGCCATGTACTGGTAGAGTATGGCTGTTTTGACACAATTCACAATGCCTTAAGCTGGTATACCTTTCTGTCTCAGAAAGATGAGGAGAAGCGGCGTCAGGAGGAGCGCTGCAAGGCAGATGAGGAGCGCCAGAAGCTAGAGAAGGACAGGAAGGACAGAGAGGCCAAGGAGGCAAGTCTCAGAGAGAAGAGGGACAAGGAGAGGGCCTCTGTTATTGACCAGCAGAAGTGAGTAAAAAAGTGGTTAGTTTGCTGACAATGCAAACCTGGTTG
>JACXGI010000386.1:73870-103567 GCA_016801175.1 Esox masquinongy
GGGGGGGGGGGGGGGGGTCAGGCTGTGCATCGATCCCATCACTTAAATGATTCTTTTTATATGTCACAATACTAAGTATAACCAAAGGATAGGCTATACAGAATACAGTGACGTAAGTCAAGACTATGTTGAATTGTGTGATGCCTCATCATCAGGAGGCACAGGAGAAGGACTTCCAGGCAGCTCAGAAGAAAGGGATGCGGCGTGGGGAATCTGTGGAGAAAGCCAATGTGAGTTAAGTCTGGCCCCATGCAGGTGATTGGGATTGTGTGAAGGTGCCGGACATTCAGTTGGCCTGCTGTGGGACAGGGAGACCCCGAACATTGCTATAACCATTTACAACTGTTTTTACGGGATTGTCAAATGTGTTTTACAATGAGTTGGTTGTAAAACGGTTGAAAAGCAGTCAGCAATTTCAGAAAATGCTTGTTGAGGTGAAGTGGTCAGTCTACTGTTCTCACCGCTGATGGGTGATAAATAATAAATAAACAAGAACAGTTCTTCAAAGTAACCTGTGTGCATGTCCGACTTAAGGAGGCGGCTTCTCTGATCTCCCAGCGCTCTATGAACCCCAGAGAAATGTTCAAACAGAGAGAGATGGGTATGGCCCACAGCACCGCAGACAGTGATGCCCATGCCTCTGCCAATCCCCAGCCAGGTAGGACAACTACTCAATACAACTATTCTGTGTAGGCTATGCCAAGTTCTAGTTACTAATCTAGACAACTTCAGATGATTACTGAAGGAGATTCCCATTGCAGTACAGTACCTTCATCAACTTGAACCTGTCCGAATGTTTCATCACATCTTGTCTCTTGACCACGTCTGCTTTGTCCTGTCTTTGCTTTGATGGGCAACTCCTCCGGCCAACCTGTCTGTCTGTTCTGGTGTGTGTTTCTCAGGGCGTTTGCACAGCCCTTTTCTGTCTAAGCAACCATGTGAGCCTGAGCCGCCACGCTCGCCCCTGCGCCCAGCCTCCCCGCTGCCTGCAGGCTCTACCTGTCTTGTCCCTGTTGCAGGTCTGAGCTCACCCATACCACTGACCAAGGGTGTGTTCCTCAGCCTAGGCTTTGCTGTCACATGACAAATCTCCACAGCACCTTAGGGATTTTTAGATATGAAATTACCACATCCTGTTATTGCGATTGGTCAGTCGATGACAGTATTAAATGGCACACAAACATAGCAACATCTAAGTACAGGAAAGCAACTGACCCTTTCAGACAAACGCGCACACACAAATACTTAGCAATTTGACAGAAATAACAAACGTAACTATCGGCTGCTTCTTCATTTTTAAAATAATCATTAAAGGTGCCTACCAGTCACATCTCTATGAAATCTCTTTCCTGCTGAAAAGTTCAACCTTGGGAAAAGTGACGGTCTTGTGAATGGTGTGCCCCTTTAAGTCCAAATGATTTTGCTGTTGCTACTCCCTTTATGTTCTAACTTATCCTCTTGCAGGGTTCTCCCAAGGTTCCTTAAACAAAATGGTTTTGATTATTGCAGAGGGACTACTAGTTGCTTTTTAACACCTGTAACTGCCATGTTCTCTTCTTAATGGTCAACTGAACAAGGACCACCATTCTGCTCTTTTGATTGCATCAGGTCTTTTTCAGTGCTAATTCAGTTGCTCAAAAGACATAAAAATTAGAAAATAGTCCTTGCATATCAGTAGTTGTTTATAAAATGATTCTACCATGGCTATTATTAGATTGCTGTACGTATTCAATCTAATACAGTGTGCTGCCTGTTTTTCATGTGTATTCACAGATGGTAATGCAAATATTTAGTGTCTGAATATTTGAGTGCATGCTTTTGTAAGGTAGTGCATTAGTATCCCTCTGTCCTCTGTTACCCATCATTTGTGTGTATGTTGTATCATAATAAGAACCCAGTGTGGATGAGACAGTTGTGGATACGTCCACTTCCAGTGTGGATAAACCATTCCAGTCTCAGTGCTTTAATGAGCAGGAGGCAACCCCTGTTCAGGATGAAGTGTCTGAGGAACAGTGGTACGATGAAGGTGGGCCCTGCTCCACACACACCATAGTCTGAACAGAAAAAAAACATCATAACCATCTCTTTCTGTTATTTTATTCTGGTGTGGATCCCTCCTGCCACGTGTCAGTGGTAAACGTTTTCAGGTCAAGACTAAAGGTTATTTTTTCTTTTAGTGAAGGCACCGGCAGCTCCCATGCAGCACAACCACGCCCCAGAGCCAGCTCAAAACAGCCTCTATGAAGAGCCTGCACAGGTAAATGTTTGTCGTAGCACATGAGCAGTGAGATTAATTCAGCTGGGCTTGGCATTTAAACTTCATGGCCCAAACTGTTAATGCCTGCTCGCCCGAGCATCTTCCCAAATGATGGAATTGGTTCCCCCTTGGCTGGTATAACAGTCTCCATTTCTGGGAAGGCTTTCCACTAGTTTAACCTTGCTGAAGGAATTGGCTTCCATTCAGCCACAAAAGCATTAGTGAGGTTGGGCACAGATTTTGTGCGATTAGGCCTTGCTTTGAGTCCGTGTTCCTCTTCATCCTAAAGGTGTTTGATGGGGGTGGGGACAGGGCTCTGCAGGCCAGTCAGGTTCTTCCACACCAGTTAATTCTGTCACCCATATTTGATTGTTTTGTCTTAGTCATTTTGACTAATATCTCCATGTTTCAGTCACATTTGTAATTTGAATAATAATTGTCTTTGTCAAAATGACAAGCCATTTTAGTCAACAAAAAACCCTTGCAATTCAGTCAAATCGAATGTATTGCATCATGTATTGCATCAACCCATAACATATACACCAATCACCCATAACATTATGACCACTGACAGGTGAAGTGAATAACACTGATAATCTTATAATGGCACCTGTCAGTGGGTGGGATATATTAAGCAGCAAGTCAACATCCTGTCCTTAAAGTTGATGTGTTAAAAGCAGGAAAAATGGGCAAGCGTAAGGATCTGAGCGACTTTGACAAGGGCCAAATTGTGATGGCTAGACGACTGGGTCAGAGCATCTCCAAAACTGCAACCCTTGTTAGGTGTTCTCGGTCTGAAGTGGTCCGTACCTATCAAAAGTGGTCCAAGGAAGGTAAAGCGGTGAACCGGTGACAGGGTCATGGGCGACCAAGGCTCAGTGATGCACGTGGAGAGCGAAGGCTGGACCGTGTGGTCCGATCCAGCAGACGAGCTGCTGTAGCTCAAATTGCTGAAAAAGTTAAAGCTGGTATTGATAGAAAGGTGTCCGAACACAGTGCATCGCAGTTTGTTGCATATGGGGCTGAGTAGCCGTAGACCAGTCAGGGTGCCCATGTTGACCCCTGTCCACTGCCGAAAGCGCCTACAATGGGCACGTGAGCATCAGAACTGGACCATGGAGCATTGGAAATAAGTGGCCTGGTCTGATGAATCTCGTTTCCTTTTACATCACATGGATGGCCAGGTGCATGTGCATCGCTTACCTGGAGAACACAAGGCACCAGGATGCACTATGGGAAGGAGGCAAGCCGGCGGAGGCAGTGTGACGCTTTGGGCAATGTTCTGCTGGGCAACCTTGAGTCCTGCCATTCATGTGGATGTTACATTGACACATACTACCTACCTAAGCATTGTTGCAGACCATGTGCACCCTTTCATGGCATCAGTATTTCCTGATTTCATTGGCCTCTTTCAGCAGGATAATTCGCCCTGCCACAAAGCAAAAATGGTTCAGGAATGGTTTGAGGAACACGAGTTCAAGGTGTTGACTTGGCCTCCAAATTCCCCAGATCTCAATCCAATTGAGCATCTGTGGGATGTGCTGGACAAACAGGTCCGATCCATGGAGGCTCCACCTCGCAACTTACAGGACTTAAAGGATCTGCTGCTAACGTCTTTGTGCCAGATACCACAGCACTCCTTCAGCGGTCTAGTGAAGTCCATGCCTTGACAGGTCAGGGCTGTTTTGGTGGCAAAAAGGGGACCTACGCAATATTTGGCAGGTGGTCATAATGTTATGGCTGATCAGTGTATGCATCACTGACTTCAGGGATTAACATTAACATTTTCCACCTGCCAAAGTCATTCAGCTAATGAAGATTTGTGTGCACTTAATCACAAAGGAGCAATCCTCACTGAATCTTTCTCATTCCAAAAACATCCAGTGCCGTTTTGTCAAGACTTCATTGACCAAATTAACCAAACATTATTTTTTATTGTTTGAATTCTGACAGGTACTGTTCTCCCGGCATCTGTTATACCTAGATTTGTCTGTCGGACTTCAGCATTCTTCAGTCCTATTCACTGAACTTAAAGGGATAGTTTGTCCTAGATTCATATTTGAGTGAAATAACACTTTTTTATTTTTTTTTCCCACTTGTTGTTCTTGAAGTCCCAATCTAGTTATTTTTCATGGCAATCCATTATTCATCTCTATCACCAGCCTAGATTTAGCATTGTTAGTATCATCCAAATTCATGAATTGAAACAACGCGTCTCAAGCAAAAAAAGCTGCATTGCAAGTGGTAACTAACGCTTAAAAACTCTTAAATTTCGTAATCGGTCACACTAGCATACTTTTTAAAAATGTTTTTGGACAATGTACTGACGAATCAACTGGCGGAATTTGGTGACTATTAAACTGACACTATTCCAGCTGTAGCCACCACACACAGCCTCTGTTATTCAGCAATGTCATCGGTGGTTCGCAAATGCTAATTGGTTGTTACATCAAAACTTGAAAAACGCATATTGTGAACAAAACCATTGTGAACAAAACTGACCGGTAAACATAGGAAGTGTCAGTTCAATTGAAAACAAGATTTATATAATGACAATGAAAACATTTTGAGGAATACAACATTGACAGGTTCCTTGAGTTAAACAACAGCACTAGTATTAGTGTTTTGGAGTAGGTTTCCGTTTGCAATGCAGCTGTTGTTGATCGGGATGCACAGTTTCAATTCATGAATTTGGACAATGCTAATAATGCTAATTCCAGGCTGGGACAGAGTTGAATAATGGATTGTTGTTAAAAACGAGACCATGGGCCTTCAAGAAAAACTCCTAGGTAAGTGTTAATTCACCCAAATATGAAACTATCCCTTTAACTCTTGACAAACATCTGAGGTATTGAATCTCTTGTTGCTCCCACAGGTAGAAGAGAACATGTATGAGGTGGCTGCAGAAGAGCCTGCAGACCGAGGTCTATGTGCCCGGGCCCTCTACGACTACCAGGCTGGTAAGTGTAGTTACAGCCTACTGACAATTCACTGAAGCTAGTTTGTCCACTGTACTGGTTTTCGGTATGGAAAATGTATAACCAAGTTGACGAATCAATTTCGGTGGAACTGCTAGATGGAAACTGACAGTCCCTTGAGGGAAGAGACACCTTAAGATACATGGTAAATCAATATGGAAATGATAGTCTGAGGTATTACTCTTTTCATTCCACAGCTGATGACACTGAGATTTCCTTCGATCCGGATGACATCATCACTGGCATCGAGATGATTGACGAGGGCTGGTGGCGAGGCTATGGCCCTGGGGGGCATTTTGGAATGTTCCCAGCCAATTATGTAGAGCTCGTCTAAGTCTATACCTCGCAAATTCACTAGATCAGAATATTGGAGGCAGAAGAGAACATTTCCCCAGAAGAATTTGGCAGTAATACTGTTGGCTCCAGAACACAACAGGTCAGGAGTAACTCAACAGTGAACTTATTTGAGTTGATTGCTAAACCATATCCTCCACAATATGGACCAATGTATGAACAGTAAACATGGACCAGGGGCTGCTCAAATCATCCCTGTGGAAAAAAGCAATTCTGCTATGTTGTTGATGTTTTAAGCTGTTAAATGGAAGATGAGGCATTGATGAAAACCCTACAAACTGGCCATACCCAAACTGCATCTCTTACCTTTTAATGATGCTCATTTATCAGGCTTTGTTGCTGTATCAATTCAAAATACCATTGTAAACATGCACTTGTACATCACATTCCTTCAATAGTAAATGTTTTCTTTATTGCTCATGTAATAATAACAATGATCCTTTGTTTTACTCAAACAAATAGTTTATGTAAACATTTGACCATAACGAGTTAGCTTGAAAACAATCCAGTGTGAATTTCAAACCATAGTTAGTATTGTAGTTCAATTAAATATTAGGAAAGGTTCTATATTTGCTGTGCTCTTTGGGTATCTGAACTCAAGTGAAATGAGGGTGGAAAATACTGGCCCAATCATGTTTGCCTTGTGAAATTATTATATTTAGTATGTTTATGCTAAAGAGCTTGTCTTCATACTCTCCATGCCCTCCTCAGCCCCTAGAAAATGTTAATGATTGACTGTTTCAGCAACCAGTTACAAAAAACGAAGCATAAGTCTTATTACCACTCGTTGCTGTCTTGTCATTATCTGCGTCTTGGGTACTTCTTTCTGCTTCCATTGTTTTTCACAACCAGGTCCAGCTTCCAATGAAATACAGGTCTGTGATGGGCTTAACTAAGCAGGTTTAAGAGCTGTCATCAGATTCTGTTATCATATGAGAGTGCCAAAGGAGGGTAACAGAGTTATGAGGATGCCCTCTGGAAAGTGCTTTCTCTCATGTCAACTCCATAACCATAATGCAACATCACTGCTTTTTTTTTAATTTACTTATGAACTATTTGTGGTTAAGTTTGACATTGTCACTTCAATGATAAAAATAATTTAAGAATAATTTGGAATAAAGGGTCTCAGTAATTTCAAGGTGCATAATGCATCCATTCTCCATGTATTTGTTTTATCAAGAATATATTGTAATGCACATTCTTTCGTCATAATAAAATGGTAAAATGTTGGGGGTCTTTATCTTCTGGAAAAATATTGGTTCTGGTGGTATTAAGTTCATTTAAGGAGGTAGCTGACAAATAGAATCAACTTCAGTCTGTTATTGATTATACTTTAATCTGTTTGGAGTGAAAGCATTGGGGACTTTCAAAGTGCAGTAGCCTTTTTGATATTGTTGGCTTAGGAGTATCACTTTTCGACTCAAACCTCAGCTGGTTCTATATGCAGTTTCCTGGAATGAGAGCATAAAGGTAACGGCTGGGGATTTTTATTGTTATTACCTTGGTTTCAGTTTCACAAGAACAGCAAGATTTAGCATATCCCCCATCCTGTAAGATAAGATCTCAATTAATTTCCACTGAAACAAAACATGCCTAGTCCCCAGTAAAAAGATATTACATTAACACGGTTAAAACTTAAAGTCACAGAAAATACGAAGAAATGGAAAGACCTGTATTGGTTTGAAGTAGTAAAAACTGACTTCAAATGTCATTAGATTATGTTCCCAGGATTGTGAGTCAAACCTAGAGACTGATGTGATTGGAATGACAACATTTCTTCTGAACTGGTCCAGTTTACAGTCTGCTGACCTCATCACAACCCCCTCTGTCACTGGAAGAATAAAATGAATAGAAGGGGTTTTTCTTTACATTTGTCATCTATTGCCAATGTTCAGTTTAAATTGCCGTTAAATTCAATAGATGCCATGAATGATAATTCTTTGTCTGAATTAAAATTCCAGAAGATTTTAGTTTCAGGATATATTGACAAATGCAAGCATTTCTGTATATATTTTGTGAAGAATCAGTTTTTTATAGAATGACGTATAATATTTTTACTTCATGCTAAAAATGCATGTTTTTATCAGCTCAAGAAAAGTGTGCGATTACAATCTGAACCAAATATTTTTAACAACTTGTCAATTTTGCAATTGAACAAAGGGTTTTAACCAATCCATGCCACATACTAGGTAAGCAAGTTATGTAAAATCACTTAGCACGTGGCCAAGTCATTAATATATATGATGGATGAATCAGTGCGATAGTTTGGATTACGGTAACTATGTTTTATCCATCGCTTTTTCAAACAAGAACAAAAAAACAGATCCAGCCAGCCAACTGATAGTTTTGACATTTAAAGGTTAAACAAATCAACATTTCATTCTCTAGCCGCAACAAGTAGAATAGAGCCTCTGCATTTTATTGAGGTTAAACAACTCTAAAGCAAAGCTGGATCAAGCCATTTACTACACCAATGTTGACAGTTGCATTTCATTTAGGTGGTTGAATATCATATTTTAAAAATGCAATGTTTGAGCATAGATAAAGAATATAATTTGCAAAACTGGATGGATGACATTTCAGTGTAATAGCATTGTTGAAAAAAATTATATTGTTTGTTAAAAAATAATCTATTGAATTCAGGCACTTAATAGAATCTCAAACAGCTTAAAAACAAAATGTGTGTGTTTCTTATAATTAAGAAACACCAGTGATGGCTTCTGATTTTCTGAGTAGTTAGGGCAATGTCTGAGTGGTAGTACCTGTGCCCATATTTTTGGGGGTATTTAGGTTCCAAGCCTGACAATTCCGTTATCTTTTTGAAATAGCCTAATCACTCACTGAGGTAGTACAGAGATCTGGACATTCATTTCATTCGTATCATTTATTTTTGCTGTACTAATGCCCAGAGGGGTATTCCAGAAAACTGGTTTCATTAGCAAACTCTGTCAAACCAGAGCTAACTGGGTTTTCATCTCCAGAATGGATACAGGAAGTGAACCATAGCAATCAATGCTGTGAATGAAACCTGTTACCTACTGTACACTGCTCAAAAAAAATAAGGGAACACTTAAATAACACATATATTAAAGATCCAAATCTTTACTGTACTGTGTACTTCATTGAGAACAAAATGGCATAACAACGGTCAGTGGTAACAATAATCATCAAGGGCTGAATTCAAACTCACACCGAAAATCAAAGTAAACAATTGAAATCACAGGCTGTTCCAACTTGCGTGAATCAATCAATCAAATTTATTTATAAAGCCCTTTTTACATCAGCAGGTGTCAAAAAGTGCTTTTACAAAACACCCGGCCTTAAACGCCAAGGTGCAAACCACAATAGTATTGAATTTCAGTGGCTAGGAAAAACTCCATAAGAAGGCCGAAATTTTGGAAGAAAGGAACCAGGCTCAGAGGGTGACCAGTCCTCTTTTGGCTGTGCCAAGTGAACATATTAAGAGTACAAATTGTAATAATGAATAATTGTAATAATAATTATATTCATCACGGCAACTCATAATGTGACTCAGTAGTGTGTATGGCCCCCACGTGCTTGTATGCACTCCCGACAACATCTGGGCATGTTCCTGATGAGACAGCAAATGGTGTCCTGGGGGATCTCCTCCCAGACCTGGATCAGGGCATCAGTGAAATCCTGGACAGTTTGTGGCACTACTTAGCGGCATCGGATGCACCCATGCATAACATCCCAGAGGTTCTCGATTGGATTCAGGTCTGGGGAACATGAGGGCTTGTCAATGGCATCAATGCCTTCGTCATCCAGGAACTGCCTACACACTCTGGCCACATGAAGCCGGGCATTGTCCTGCACCAGGAGGAATCCAGGGCCCACTGCACCAGCATAAGCATAATTTCATCCCGGTACCTAACAGCAGTCAGGGTACTGTTGGCTAGCATGTGGAGGTCTGTGCAACCCTCCAAGGATATGCCTCCCCAGACCATCACTGACCCACCACCAAACCGGTCATGCTGGATGATGTTGCAGGCAGCATAACGTTCACCATGGCATCTCCAGACTCTTTCTTGTCTTTCACATGTGCTCAGTGTGAACCTGCTCTCATCTGTGAAGAGAACGGAGTGCAAATGGCAGACCTGCCAATTCAGGTGTTCTTGGGCGAATGCCAATCGAGCTGCACGGTGCTGGGCTGTGAGGTTCCACTAGAGGACGTCAGGCCCTCATGCCACCCTCATGGAATCTGTTTCTGACAGTTTGGTCTGAAACATGCACACCAGTAGCCTGCTGGAGGTCATTTTGTAGGGCTCTGGCAGTGCTCCTCCTGTTCCTCCTCACACAAAGGAGCAGATCCCGGTCCTGCTGCTGGGTTGATTCCCTTCTATGGCCCTGTCCAGCTCTCCTTGTGTAATGATCTGTCTCCTGGTATCTCCTCCATGCTCTTGAGACTACTGGGAGAAACAGCAAACCTTGCGACGACATGTATGGATCTGCCATCCTAGAGCAGCTGGACTACATGTGCAAACTGAATGCAGGTATCGCCTCATGCTACCAGAAGTGACAAGGACACTAGCAAAACGCAAGACTAGAGAAGAGTCAGTCAGGAAGGATAAGGAGAGAGCAGTTGTCTGTGGCCACCACCTACAAAACCGGTCCCTTTTTGGGGGTTGTCTTGCTGTTGCCTCACCATTGCACCTGTTGTCATTTTCATTTGCACCAAAACAGGTGACATTTATTCACAATTGCTTATACTTCCTAAATGGACAGATTGATATCCCGGAAGTTTAATTGACTTGTTGTTATACTGTGATGATTACGTGTTCCCTTAATTTTTTTGGTGCAATGTATTGTTAAAGGGGCAGTGTAGAATCCTGCCTCCAAACAGTAACACAACTTGTCTCCTCATCTTCCTTTACCGAATGAGACCGGTATAGTGTTAGCTGGTCCAGGGTGGTTTAGGGTGGGGAAGATAGTACTGCAAGTGTCTAAAGCCAGTATAACGATGTTACAAGTCAATGCAAACTGTTAGACGGACCGGCAAGAAAGTTTAAATGGGGAACATGTCAGTCACATTTATTTTGAAGAAAACAATTATTTGAAACATTAATTATTATGATTAATTATTATTGAAATTACATAGTTATGTTTACAGTGATATATTGGGGAGGGACAAATATGAGTATTCCCAGGCTGGCAAATCTGAGACGGGCAAATGTAAATGACGGTCAGGTCTCAGGTTTACTCATCACCTTTCGTTATCTTTGGTTGATAAACAAATATAGCAGCACCCACAAACGGGTAACGTCACTTCTAGAACGTTTTTACACAATGACCTGGACCGGGTGTCAGCTGTTCCAGGAATTGGTAAGATTCTCTGAAATCAGGCACAAAAAAAACTCACGCTGGGAGGCCGAAAATTTTCTGGGGGCGCCACTGCTGCTCTTCACTTAACCTAAATATTTCATCGAGAACCAGCCATTCTGCAACCAGAAACTCAACTACTTCCTTATGTGGTTAAGAGAAATCGCAAATGTCCAGGGAACAGAATTTTTTCAGACATTTTTTCTGAAATACCACTCAGTAGGAAGCACGGTTCAAAACCGAATTTAATTAACTTTCACCTTGTGGAAAACACGCCTACCAACGTGACCTGTCATTGCCCGGTTCAACCCATGCTAACTTAATAGAACGCCCTCAATGATAACGTTGAGATAACGTCTTGTTTGGAGCGGTGTGCGAAATTACAGAAGCTTCTTCTCTAAGGCTGAAGCAAAGTTAACAATCGTCGGGAGTCAAAGGATTATTGCAATGAGTAAGTTGTTTTCTTTGGAAGTTAGTAATTAGTAGTTAATGCGGTTAAGCACCAACTGCTTTCATTATTTGGCTGGAGAGGAATCTAAATGTTTTGGCTGAAGCGCACAGTTATAATAGCCTAATGTAGAACGGAGCGGAGGACCCGTTTTAATTATGTAATTTGCAATTTGACAGCAGCCTTGTATTTATTGTAACTTTAATCACGCAGTAACGTATACATTATAGAAAATAACGTGGACTTGTGGGTCAGCTGAGGTAGGTGGGCTATTTCAATTAATGTCTGATGCAAGTCAACGGGCAGATCGCTTTGAAAGACGCATAAAAAACGGACATAGATCTGGGGGAAGAGAAGATTCTTTAAATGTTCTACTGTATTTTGTTACAATGGAGTAACTATTAATTAATTAAATATTAAGTTCTAGCACTTTGGACTAGGCTACTTCAAATGTTGTTGCGTTTTTAGTCTGATTTAAATTGATGCAAACAGTCTCCACAACATTCTCTGCAGTGAAGAACAATTCTAACGTTTTATTCTTGCTCTATTGTACAGTGCATTGATTAAATAAACATGTAATATCTTAGAAACACCTTTGACAGCGATTACAATAATTTGTCTTTTTGGGAGAATCTCTATATATGCTAGATGGTGCAATATTTACCCATTAATATTTTCCAAAACACTTTGCTGATATGTTCTGCATTGAGTAAGGTGTACACTACTTACTATTACTGGTTATCCCTCCTGGCTATCTTAAGGTGAATGAGTAAAATGTAAATGTAAGCAACTCTGTAGATTTGGTCATGTGTTGTTTTTTATACTGTTGAAAGGTGAATTCCACTTTCTGGGTCTAGTGTTAATAAGCAGACTTACGTAGGTTTTCATCTAAGATTTTGCCTATGCTTAGCTGCATCCTGTTTCTTTTCATCAGAGAAATTCCCCAGTCTTTGCTAATGGAAAGCATACCCATACCATGATACAGCCACCACCAACTAAGAAAGCACTACCTCAGTAACGTGATTCTTTCCAAATATTAGGCATTGTATTTAGGCCAGAAAGTGTATGTATCTTTGACGTGTCAGGGTGGTTTATTACATCCACCACCGCATAATTACTCTCTTAGGAGGGCTCCCGGCATGTGCCACCAAATCCATTCCGCTACAAGGCTATGGTGCTTGCCTATGGCGCAACAAGAGGAGGTATTACTCCCTAGCTTCAGGCAATCCTCAAACCCCACATTCCTACTTGGCATCTTTGTTCCTGCCCTTTCGGGTTAGCAGTTCTCAATCCAGGCAATCACAACTATTTTCTGCCCTGGCACCTTAATTGTGGAACCATCTTCCCCTGGAGGCTAGGATTGCCCATTTTTTAATCTGAAGTCCTACCTTTTAATACAGCACCTAAAATTGTTCCACAGCCACCACCTCTGTTGTCTTGTCAGAATCTTTGGATTCTGATTTTTTTCCGGTATGGTCTTCTTTCCATCACTGACTTTTGCCGATAAGCAATTCGTCGAGTAGAATGCATTCACTAAGCTGTGTGGTTGTTTTACTTATCTTTCTTAAAATGTCGCTCTTGATAAGAGCATTGTTAAATAACTAAGACGTATTATTAACTTGACAATGCGTAAAGAGAAATTCAATGTCTGATTTGTTATTGTTACCATCTTCCAACCACTGCCCTTTATGAGACTTAAGAACCCTGCTGAAAGACAGTAGTTGAATCTGTGCTTGAAATGTAATACTTAACTAAAGGACTTTACAAATGTTGTTTGTATGGGGGATAGAAGAACAAGTCTTTCAAACTAAATATACATCCTTATTATTTCACACATAGTGAGTCCTAATTTGTTAAACCCAATTGTACTCCATAGGAAATGTGGGCTTGCCTTAAAGGGGGTGAATATTTATGCAGTGGCTATATTATAGCTATATATTTTTATTATTCACTGTAAAAAAAAAGGACTTTTTATGAGTTACACCTACCTAATTGAGTAGGACCCATGTTTGCCACCAGGACAGCCAGAATTCTTCTTGACCTGGATTTTACAAGGTGCTGAAAAAATTCATTTGGAATTTTGGTCCATGCTGACTCTATAGCATCATGAAGTCCCTGCAGATTATTTGGCCACACATTCATACAGCAAACCTCCTGTTCCTTCTCATCACAAAGGCTCTCTATAGGATTGAGATTTGGGAACTACGCAGGCCAGTAGATTAAACTGAAGTCACAGTCATTTTTCTAAAAACAACTTGAGATCATGCATGCTTTTTGACAGGGCATTGTCCTGCTGGAAATGTCCATTTGAAGACTGTGGTCATAAAGGGATGCACATGGTCAGCAACAGGGTCTGAAAGCATGAAAGTGAAGCAATACTACAGTATATAGATACACTGAGCAGCGATTCAGTGTATTGGCATTTCTCTAATGTTGCTGCGATACGATATGCCTTGATACAGAGCCGGAACATATGCTAGACAAACACCTGGTCATACTCCTCTACTCATTATAACATGGACCTTTTCTTCTCGCTGTTATTAAAATCATAATGATCTGCATGTCATTGGGGCAGTACATAAAAAAATACTAATAAACATCTGTTTTGTTCATTAGTATTGTCACAGATAACTTGACGCATACACAACTTCACACATACGTATTGTACTATATTTGACCTTGCTTAGACCTGTTAACCTGTTAGGTAGCATATTACATTTTGTTTGCTGTTAAGCAAAAAATGTGTGTCATTAATTAAAAATGGTTTATTTTACTACATAGTGTGCTTTGACAATGTAAGGGGGAGTAAATCAACCTAACCTGTACCGTTGACAGAAGTCATGATGGATTCATGTGCTAAATTCTGACCCTACTATCAGCATGTTTCAGCAGGAATTGAGACAAACCAAAATGTTTCCAATCTCTATAATATTACAAAATTGTAATACTCCAGTTTTGGTGATCACATGCCAATTGTTTTTCATCTTCTTTGTCTTAGCTGACGTGAGTGGAACACAGCTTGGTTTTCTGCTGCTGTAGCCCATTTGCTTCAAGGTTTATGTGTTTCATTCAGAGATGCCCTTCTGCACACCTCTGTTGTAAATAGTGGTTATTTCAGTATTTTTGTCTTTCTGTCAACTTGAAGAATCTGGTTATTCTCCTCTGACCTCTTTAACAGAACTGCTGCTCCCTGGATGTTTTTTGTTTATTGCACCATTCTCTTCAAAATCTCTGTAGTGTGTGAAAATCACAGAAGGTCAGCTGTTTCTCAGATGCTGATACCACTGTGTCTGACACCAACAACAATATCACGGTTAAAGTCGCTTTGATCACGTCTTTCCCATTATAATGTTGGGTCAAATATTAACTAAACCTCTGCATCGTGTCTGCATGCTTCATATATTGAGGATGAGTCACAGGATTTGCTGTTATGATATATGCTTTAATGAGCATTGTGGGTAAAGTAGTCAATGTATTTTACATTTTTTGTAGATTAATCTAATTTTCTTTCTATCAATTTAAATCCCATTTTATATACATACATACATACATACATACATATACATATACATATACATATACATACAGCTCTGGAAAAAATTAAGAGACCACTGCACCTTTTTCTTTCCTTTCCAAAAAAGTTGAAAAGGAACATTTTGAGTGAGGAACAGAAGCATTCAATTTGCAGTGGTCTCTTAATTTTAACCCTTCTCTTCCTCACTCAAAACCTTCCTTTTCGACTTTTTTGGAAAGGAAAGAAAAAGGTGCAGTGGTCTCTTAATGTTTTCCGGAGCTGTATGTATGTATGTATATATATATATATATATATATATATATATATATATATATATTTACACTGTATCTGTATGTGCATAATCTATAAGTAGAGTCTCTATCATACCTCAGCTAGCAATGCAATTTCAAGTTAGAATGTGAGTGGTTTTGATGAAATAAACCACATATCTGAACTTACATGACACAGTACACTATTTTTAAGGGACACGTATTGACTTGACACGACATCTACAACCAGTGGCCAGAAATCCCAGAATGCATCTTTACGTTTTACAGTTATGAAAACTAGCATACTATGATGGGTACAACATTAGCTATCTAGCTATCATTGCTAGCTACCGTAGCTGGTCCAGCCAGTTAAGCTTCATATGAAACAAAGGAGAATAGGGATACTTCGGAGGAGAATATAATTTAGATCTTTATCACATTTTGGTTTATTAATAATGTATTAGACTTAAAGGTCATTCAAGAGCGTATAACTCATCCTTTTATGGAGTTTAAAATATTAGTTAAAAGTATTTTTTACTATCAAGAAATATTATGCATTAGGTAACCTGACATTTTACATCATACATCACATTATACATTGCATTATACCAAAGAGATGGCGAAGATTCAGTAACAAGTTCCTGTTTGGAAAGTCGTTTGATCCTTATGGACTGGTATGCCCACCAGCGTCCTAAGCTTCTTGGGCAGTGTTTGCTAATGTTTGCTAATGTTTTTATCTCTGTTGAGGAAATGCCCCGTCATCATTGGATTTCAATTACATTTTATGCAAGTAGGGTGAACAAATTCACAGTGGAAACCATTCAGACCAGGGTGTGGCTCTTTAAGGATGAGATTGTTTCTCAAATTGCCACCACTGAATTATAATTTCTCGAATTTCCACTCTTGAATTATCATTGGTGAATCTATTAATCTGAAGGAAAATGAAGACCAATGACCAGAATTTAAAGATAAAGTAATACAAATGCATAAATTAGGAAAAGGGTAAGCTGCATCACACCACCCATTCGTTACCAAGAAAGGCAGTCCCTCAAAACACGGCGCTCAAACAAAAAGAAGACTTGTGAGAGAAGCCACACAGAGGCCAACAATCACTTTGAAGTAGCTACAGAGTTCAGTGGCTGGTATTGGAGTAATGTTGCACCAGTCAACCAAATCATCAGCTCTGCATAACACTGGCTTGTATGGGAGGGTGTAAAAAAAAAGCTGTTAATTAAAAAGTACCTTCTGAAAACACGTCTGGAGTGTGCCAGCAAATATGAGTGTGACTCAGCTCAATGTGTTTTTTTGGTCAGATGACACCAAGATAGAGCTTTGAGTTTTAGCCAGAAAGCTATGTGTGGCATAAACCTAGACAATTTCCATGCCACCAGACACAAACAATTTTATTTATACAGTCAGATTGAGACCTATGTTTCTTTCACAGCTGAGCCCTGTGTTACAGCAAATAAAAACACATGTAAAAAAAATACTTGAAGCTATTTTTTTTTCCTTAGCCCCACCATATTTTATGAGTAGCATCAGATAAATTATTACTGGACTAGGGGTTGGATCAGTTCTTCACCCTAACTCTTGCATATGGGACATGCCTATCAAGAATGGAAGTGAACACTAGTGAAATGCTCTAGCGCTACTGTATCTCGGTATCTGGGACAGCAAAAATCCATCAAGCTTACTTGAACAAGCAAAAAAGCTTGTTCACTAACATTTCTGAAATTTGTTTTAGTCATAATGCAAGTTTTGGCCCTCTGAAGTCTGAATCTCTGATACATACAAGAGGGCAGTGGTCACTAATATCTAGTGGTAATACACCACTTGCCAAATATCTATCAGGGACATTTGTCAATATATAGTCAATCAATGTTGACTTTGTAGGCTACTTTAGATTAGGCCATATTGGCTTAGTGATTAGCTGGGTAAGATTTAGCTCAACACAGAACTCATTCATGCTATCTGCATCCTGTGTTTCCCAGTCCAAGTTAAAATATCCAAGGATAATTATTTCCAATGTTATATAATAGGCTATTTAAATGGTTATTTGGTTAAATATACCTTTCTTAGTAGTTGGTGGCCAATTTGCACCTACAATTGAAATGATACAGCTGTTTCCTAATGTAAGGCAGAGGACTAATAATTCAAATTGCTTTGGAATGGAGATTATAACATAGAGTTTAACATAGATACTGACAGGTGATTTTATTTTTTTTGTAAAGATTGCAACAGCTCCACCTTTACCCGTCGTAGTTGTTCTAAATACATTGTATCCTTCTAGTGCAATATCTGCATAGTTTTTCTTCTTTGAAGCTTCAAATAACATGAAAATGTGAAAATTTGGGTTAAAGTATTCACCCCCTTGGACTTTTCCACATTTTGTTACAACATGCAATCAAAATGGATTTAATCATTTTTTTGCCACAGGTCTACACAAAAACATTCCATAATGTAAAAATAAATTCTGCGAATTATTCTAAATAAATTACAAATCAAAAAAAGAATATAATTGATTGCATACGTATTCAACCAGTGACACACCTTAATGAGCTGCACTACAACCAAATGCCTTTAGAAAACACAGTTAGGTAAATGGGTTCTACAGAATAAGGTTCTTCAAGAACACCAATTAGGGGTAGGATATAAAAACATTTCCAAGCAGTTAAATATCCCCCGGAGCCATGTAAAGTCTGTTATTAAGAAATGAAGAGAATATGGTATAACTGAATCTGTCTAGAGCAGGCCATACTCAAAAACTGAGCATGTAAGTGAGAAATGCATTCCAATTATGTGGAAAGAGTTGAAAATTGTTGTTCCTCAAAGGTCCCCGTCCAACTTGATGGAGTTGGAGCAATTTTGCAAAGAGGAATGGGCACAAATTGTTATGTCCAGATGTGCAAAGTTAGTTGACACTTATCTAATTTGACTCATGGCTGTAATTGACACCAAATGTGCAATATAATACCAAATATTAATACTTATGCAATCAATTACTTTCTGTTTTGTATTTGTCATTAATTTAGAACAATTTGTAGATTCTATTTTTTTACTTTGACATTACAGACATGTTTTCTGTAGCAAAACTCCTAATTAAATGCATTTTGATTTTATGTTGTAACACAATTACATTTTGAAAAGTTCAAGGGGGTCAATTTGGGAGACACCTATATGTATTTGAACAATTGAAATAGTTCTATAGAAAGCATGATTCAAGCTGTAAGCCTCAGTTCAGGAAATGGCTGATCTCGAAAGAGAAGTGAGCAGATGGTA
Organism: Esox masquinongy; assembly: GCA_016801175.1. NCBI lineage: Eukaryota > Metazoa > Chordata > Actinopteri > Esociformes > Esocidae > Esox > Esox masquinongy. The sequence goes on from JACXGI010000386.1 coordinate 92,310, forward strand.
TATTGGATTTGCAGACAAGTGATATCATTGGAGTTTGGGGGGCTGTCGCAGAGACTTCTACTCCTTTTGTTTTAAAAAGAGGTTAGAGTGTGGGTGTTCATAGTGGTTGGACATTTTAGACTCATTCATTTTCAATGTCAGCCACTAGGCCTTCTAAATTTCGATGACTACTAAAGCAATTCTCAAGCACCTGAAGACATGCTATCCTTGAAAGTAATGTGTGCTTGTGTTTGTATGTGGCCTTAGGTGTGGATTGTGATCATTTGATAATTCACTAGAACATACATATTACATTACATTTAGCATTTTCATTCACATGTTGTAATGCTTTCATATCAGACAGGGTACCACATACTGTAACTGCGGTTAGACTCATAAGCAGGAAGTGGTGTTGTAACCATGTGGTTTTATATTAGAACTGCATTTTCTTTCGTTGTTAGTGGAGTGTGTGTTCGTTTATACAATATTCAGAGGTAGATCACCAGATCAACAGCTAGCGTAGGACTGGAAATACCTTACGTGAATCTTCAGCTTTTCAGGGTTTTATAGCATTTTGTTCACCTGGTCTGGCTGATGTTGAAAGAAATATACACCGTTATTTGCGTGTTGTAAACAAATGCCCCTAATTGAGTGCAGGGCATGTGCTCTGGTTGTGACTGTCCTTTCCTCTGAGCTCTGGATGTGACCGTCTTTCCTGTCTTGTGGCAATATTTTTACCCTGAAGGTGAACGGGACACCGGTGAGAAACCAGTCAGGGAGGAGGGCAGAGGTGTGGAGGGGACACTAAACCGGGTAAGAGCAGACACCTTAATTTATCACTCATAAGAAATCCAAGCAGCTTGAGACTCTTTGGTGTCTTTTTTTGTATCAATTTTAAATTGACAAGAACATTTAAAAGAGAAAGTTAAATTTTCTACCAGCGCATTCACTTCCAGTATATTTACATCCTTCATTTCTTGTGATTTGTGTTTCATTTCCCCACAATGCTTTCAGTTCTACATTTCATTCAAACATTAAACTAGCATATCAAATGTTTCTTGAAATATTTATATTTTCTGAGTAGTTTCTTCCATATTACAGAAAATAAAATGACCACATTTAATTTCAGTACACATTCTGTTTTCTCTGATGTCTGCTTATGTGTGGGCATAGAATTTGAGAACAGAAATACAATTAAAAGTTAATGAGTTATACAAATCAAAAATAGAATCTGAATTATGCACTGAGTGGTTTGAATCTTGAATGCTGATTATCTGAAAGCCATGGTATACGGAAGTAATGAAGAATATGAGGGTGTGCTATATAGCCAATATTCCATGGCTAAGAGCTGTTCTTATACATGACGCACTGTGGAGTGCCTAGACACAGTCCCTAGCTGTGGAATAATTGCAGTTCATCACAAACCCCTGAGATATGGGGGTTTATGAATCAACTGGAGCAGTAAAAATTGATGTGATGTAATACCTGTGCTATACTGTATGTGATGTCTGATGTGAAAGCATTACAACATGTGAATGAAAATGCTAAATGTAATGTTGAATGTATGTCTCATATACCATGACTATCACCGAATCAGCATTTAGGATTCAATCTACACAGTTTATAAGACAGTATGCCACGGGTATGACATCACAACTCTTTACTGTGCCTTATTGATTCAGTATACAGCTATGTAAAAAATAGTGTTTGTTAATAATTACTATTTTAATGTTACTATTTGTATATTTTCAATGTATTAAACACTCTTTAAAAGTCCTTATAATAAATAATATTGCAGGTGTAATAATGCAATATCACAAATCTGATCATCACAGCTTATTTCTCAAATGACTAATAGGAGGAAAGTGATAATTTTATTTTAGAGTAGTGGGTGGTGTCATGAAATGTGAAAGAATATACATTTCCCTCTAGTTACACTATCTACACAAACAGAAACTGTTGGAGTTCCACTCAGACACAGTTCTGGTAATTGAAGATGAGAAAATAAAAGTTATTGCAGAGATGCATCAAATTTCCAAGACACTGCTGTGAGATGAAAGCCTGGTGGCTTTTGTGGTGACAAGTGGCCTGTTGATAGCATCAACCCAGCACGCCACCAACAATCATACTGAGAGTCTTATCGACACTGCCACTGACATCAACATCTCCTACGCCCTTTTCCAAAAGTTAAATGTGGTGGAAATTTACAAGATGTTTACTGACAGTCTTTCACATTGATATTCATGCTTTTTAGTGTAGTATTTACTGCTATATATTGTGATGGTGGGCTTTATGACTCGGAGTGCATTCGTTTCCTGTATGAAACCAATGTCGCAGAGCTGACTGACACTGACTGACTTCTCTCTGTTTTGTGGTCCAGCTATGAATAGACTGCTTCATCTTTCATCTTTTTAATATAACATAAAAATCCATAATGTAACACTTACTGCTTGCTGTGAACCTATCTCTAAACATTATTCAGTTTTCATATGCAACCCATTTTACATTAAAAAGAAACATTATTTCTGTGTTTCTGGAAATATTGCTCTATATGAATAAGTCATTATCCAGTCATGAATGCTATTTCTATGTTCTTAAGAACTTTACATTGTATCTGTCATCTCACTGACTGTCGGATTAGATGTAAAAATGACTTTATGGCGTTAGCGATTATTCTACAAGTTTGTAAAGTCTTTTAAGTCATGGAAATCTGTCCATAACACAACAGAGAGCTGTAGCTGGCCAGTCAAGGTAGGAATAAGAAGGTGAGAAAGCATTGCCTGGTGCTGGAGGAGACGCATTGATGAAAGATAGGGTATTGTCGCTGTAACTGTTTCTATGGGACAGCTGTATAAAGCTGTGAGTCAGTCAGGGCTATCCCGAATACATCTTCACTATTACTCACCACTGGGTCCCGCTTCTCGGAACCTGTAACCACAGAGAGGAACCTGATTCAATATGAAACTCTGTTTAACTGTTACCTACAGCGAAGTATACACAGAAACAAAATAATATCTGTATTTGGTGATTCAGACTAGTATATTATTTTGATATACGGTATTCTTACATTTTCCTCTATGCATAAAATGTTAACATCTTTTACTGGTTTGATTAGTTTGAACAGTTGTAGACACTTCTCACGCCGATGACTGCATTGAATGTGAGGATGTATGTTGAGGTCTGCGGTTCATTTCTGCATGCCTCTAATGTTTCATTTCTCATTTGGTAACCAGCACATTTCGACTGTGTTTACACAGGCAGGCTAATTCATTGTTGTTTTTTTTATCTCTAGTTCAGTCTAATCATGTGAACTACAAACTATTTGCTAGTTTACTTTTAGTAATTTCAAACATTTTTTAACATTTGCCTTTATGTCATTGGAACTGAAATGGCTTTTGAATAAATGGACCATTTCATACTGTATAAAACAGTGCTTCATACTTTCATATTTGTTATTCAAGTAGACATCTTTGTCACCAAGCTGATGATCAGGTCTAGACCGAAAACCCCATATGTCTGTTGGTTTCCCTTTATACAGGATGTATGGTTACTTACTGAAAGTGGTGGTAAAAGCCAACTCATGTCATGGATGTTTCGCTTCAAATTCTAATTGCCCAAGAAAAGACAATAGGACTTTGTTGCAATCTTTAAAAAAGGTACTCCCATTTAATTTTGTACAGTTCGTTAATTTGCCTTCTTGCTGTTTGAAGACAAAATATGTTCAGGAATGGTATGCATCCTTGGAATGAGATTTACATTTTCTGATTTTCTTTCTCCACTCATGTCAATCTGGTGGTTTCTACTGTAGAATTCTGCAGGGATGGAGATTTCTGACTCTGCCAGTGAATGTGAAGACAGGCCCAGGTCTAGCCCAATGGAGGAAAGGTCATTCATAGCCCGTTTGCATTGTTACATGAAGGATAGAGGCACGCCTATCGAGAGGATTCCACACCTGGGGTTTAAGCAGAGTAAGTCCATGTTCAAAGGATATAACCATAGTTTTATTACACTATCTGCGTATGTACATTATTATTAAACAGAGCAATTTTCACCGCTCCTTGTAGCATCTCAATTTTAAGGGTGGTTTGACACTTCATAGTTAAAGATGCAAAAAGACCAAGTGAACTAAATTGTGAAATATTGTTTCTTTCAGTTAATTTGTGGAAAATCTACAAAGCTGTTGAGAAGCTTGGCGGTTACGACTCTGTAAGTAAACCAGTAAAGTCCAGAATAACTATGTTCACCGGACATACTGTAGCTTGTTTCTGCTTTTATTTTTAAAAAATACATTTGACCTGATTGTTGAATTTTGTTGCAGATATGATAGTGGCAGCTACCCATATTGTTTTTTGTCAAGTTGTGAAAGACCATTCAGCTTAGCGTCTCATGTAGCTTAAGCTATAGTTAACAGGATGTAAATGTGACCGTTCCTACCACATTTAGAGACACACTTTGCTGTTAACCTGACATGGCCGTCTAGGCTACCATTCTACTGCTTTGTTCTGTCTGGCTGAATAAAATTTCCACTCTGCGGCATCTCAATATGTTGAGAGATTAAGAGTTTCTCTGAAATGCCATTTGAGTCAGAGTTCACAGAAGCTTAGCCAATAAGACCTTATTCTCTATTTTAGTAATTTCCATATGCTGTTAAGTCATCTCAAAAGACAGATTACACATTCTTATAAAGATATATTTTCAGGCATCGTATGTTTTATTGGAAGAGAACGTTAGAAAGATGGAAGAGAGTTATTACTGAAAGAGCATTAGTTCACATGCTGCCACAACACATGCATACTGGCGGCAGTGGGCTAGAAAGTCGGACCACCCCGTACACCGTCTTACACTAAGTCAAATGAATGATTCTGGATGAATGACTGAGTGGTGTTTGCTCACTTTGGTTTGTCTGCTAACAGGTGACCGCACGACGACTGTGGAAGAATGTGTATGATGAGCTGGGGGGCAGCCCAGGCAGCACCAGCGCCGCCACCTGCACCCGCAGACATTATGAGAGGTGATAAAAGACACTGCTCAACCTTACCTGTCGTCAGCGTGATCCGTCACTACACGTTTTCAATGTGCAATTTACTTGTGTACAATATAGGCTTGTATTACCCTTTGAGAGACAGTTACGGGGGGAGGAGGATAAACCTCTGCCTCCGAGCAAACCACGCAAGCAATACAAGAGGAGCTCAGAGAGCAAGGGCAGCAAGTCTGAGGGTAAGAGGAAGAGACCCCACCTGGAAAAGGAGACAGACTCTGAGGTACCTCAATTTTCAACTGTATGTTACTATGGCCGTGACAAATGAGGTTCCTGTTTTCTGTTATGCCAGTCTATGTTAATAATGTAGTAACTGTACCACACATTGTACGACTGGAAGTGACTTCTATATGTTGTCTTGTTATAGGGCCAGGTACGTTCCACATCATCGTCTCCATGGACCACTCTATCTGAAAGGCTCAACCCAGATTGTCCTCCACCAAACAATGAGAACACCGCCGGTGATGACCTTTCAGCATTCTCTTCGTCCCAGCCAGCGCAGGGCCCTACTTCGTCCTCCTGGAGAGGAGTTCACGTTCAGTCTTCCACTGCCGCAGACATAATCTCCCCTCTGGAGAAGAAGAAACGTATGGCACAGGCCAGCCTTAGCCAATCCCAGGAATCCAGCCTTAGCCAATCCCAGAACTCCAAGAGTCCCAGACAGGAGGACTGTAAGGGCAGGCCCTCTGTGATTCACTGCTCTGACTCCCCAGGTCTGCTTCCTCCCCGCCGGACACGCACTACCTCTGAGGGATCCCCTCACCCTCCGTCCTCCTCCTCTTCCCGTAGCCCGTCCCCCTACTCCATCTCCTCTGAGGACGGTCAGGCACTAACGGAAGACAGGCCCCCTGTACCAAAACCAGAAGTACCCCTTAATTTTTCCATCAACCCTATGCCTTCCCGCAGTGGGGTCCACAAGCCGCAAAGCTGCAGCCCTGATGTCAAGGAATATGTTAACTTAGCTGGAGGACATAGAGATTTCTCTCAGGTCAGCCCTCTACAAAGTGACACAGTCTATATTAAAGGACAGAGTAAAAACTCTTTATGGAGCCCTGTCTGCAATGGGAGCAGACGTCAAACTCACCAAATACCCCCACCAATGTCCTGCAAAGTTAGGTCTTGCTTGATTCCATCTACCTCCAGTTTCACCAAAGTTTATCCCAAATCTATGGAGCCTTTGCGGCCTATACCCTTTCAGCCAGGTTACACATTCCATCAAAACCCAAACAGATCCATGTTACATGATGACAGTCTTATATATACGAAAAAACTACACATGGTTCCTGAACATTATCAGACAGAGAAAAAGGAGAAGTCCAGGACAGTGTTGCCCAAGCCACTGCCAACTCAACAACCAGTTTTTCACTCTAATGCAAGCATTCCAGTTTCCTACCTGGTTCCAGCCTGTGATAAGACAAGGGGAGACTCTGGGCAGAAAACACCTGTAAACCCTGTATTTCTACCTACCTACATAAGACTGCCTCAGTCCCAGACAAACCCTATGTTCCGCCATGCCTCAATGGGACCCACTCTTGCTTCCCCTTATGAGCCAACTTTAATCTCCTATCCTTACCGCATTCCTATGTGGAATACTGGATACAGCAACACTGGTGTGTATTACCCATATACTAGGTTATGAATGCTTGACTTGCCTCTCAGCTGTATTCCAGTAATCAAGAACATTTTGAGTTGCGATTATTATGCTGAGATGGGCTCCCCTCTGTGGCAAATGACAGAACTGCACAGACACAGTGGTCGTTCTGTGAGTGCCTAATGTAGCCTTTTAGGTTTACTGCTTTCTGTGTATTTTATTGGTAAAATTTGATTTTACATGGAAGTAATTGTACAATATTTCAAATATATTTTTGTATTTGATTTTTATTTGTAAATAAAATATTATTCAAATGGTTAATGTCTGCTCCTGGTCTACATTCTATGCTATTCTTAGAGGGCATAGGTTTTTTTTTTACCCCTCTGTCTGTCTTTTTCGGGAAGTAGAATGGCCTTTCATTTATCCTACAAATGTACAATAGTACATATAGTACAATAGTTTAAAAAAAACTTGGCACCAGGATGCACTATGGGAAGAAGGCAAGCCGGCGGAGGCAGTGTAATCTTTAAGGGCAATGTTCTGCTGGGAAATCTTGGGTCTTGCCATTCATGTGGATGTTACTTTGACACGTACCACCTACCTAAGCACTGTTGCAGACCATGTGCAGCCTTTCATGGCAACGGTATTCCCTGATGGCATTGGCCTCTTTCAGCAGGATAATTCGCCCTATCACAAAGCAAAAATGGTTCAGGAATGGTTTGAGGAACATGAGTTCAATGTGTTGACCTGGCCTCCAAATTCCCCAGATCTCAATCCAATTGAGCATCTGTGGGATGTGCTGAACAAACAAGTCTGATCCATGGAGGCCCCATCTCGCAACTTACAGGACTTAAAGGATCTGCTGGTAATGTCTTGGTGCCAGAGATACCACAGCACACCTTCAGAGGTCTAGTGGAGTCCATGTCTGGAGGGGTCAGGGCTGTTTTGGCGGCAAAAGGGGGACCTACACAATATTAGGCAGATGGTCATAATGTTATGGCTGATCGGTGTATGAATCACTGACTTCAGGGATTAACATCAACATTTTCTACCTGAAAATGTTGATGTTAATCCCATTCAGCTAATGAAGATGTGTGCACTTTGTACTTAATCACAAAGGAGCAGTCCTATATATATAGGATTCATCACTGACCATCATTTTATATATACATACATATATATAGCTCTGGAAAAAATTAAGAGACCACTGCACCTTTTTCTTTCCTTTCCAAAAAAGTCAAAAAGAATCCTCACTCAAAATTTTCCTTTTCAACTTTTTGCGAAAAGAAAAAGGTGCAGTGGTCTCTTAATTCTTTCCGGAGCTGTATATAGAATTCATTGTTGACCATTGTTGGTCCTTGCAAAATATTTTCGTAAGAAACAGAAAATTATTGTATTTTACGTAAGAACAATACTTGTATTCTCTTGTATTTGATTTTTGATGTATTCGTTTTTAGGGTATATGGAAATTTTATTTTCTAATTTGTGCTCATTTATGTTTTTTATATGAAGAAATGTGCAGCAAGGTTGGTATAGTAGATCTACAATGTCACAGTGACGTTAGCAAAAGGGCTAAGGGTGCCTCTTTACATGTACATTTCAAAAGCCGTAAACACCAACTATTCATGCCATTTTCCACTTCACATAGATTAGTTTGCATAAGCCAATATCAGGTTTAGTGTGTTGCACTGGATTCAGTGGAGTGGGTAGGTTAGAAAGTGCTGCTAGCTACCATCTATATTGCCCCGTGAAATGACACGATATGGATTTTACAGACCAGAGTGAGTAATTCTTGAATGCAATGTTCCACTTCACATAGCGTACTTTTTTGTTACAAGGTAATTTGCGTAGGCCCCTTTGGCTTATAGCGTACTGAATTGGAGCCAATGGAGTGGGTGGGTTAGAAAGATTTGCTAGTTATGCTATCCATATTGCCCCATGAAAAAGTCAGTTATTGACACCTATATTGATAGTTATTGCATCAAATGTCATTCACGTGTGAAAAAAAAATCGAAGGTTGTTTTGCCATGTAATGAAGTTTCTTTGGCAGTGTAAAGTTTGTCTTCAGTCTGGCTAGCACGGGCTCAATTCTTAGGACTATTCCAAGTAGTAAGATACTTTGTATTCCAGTTTGTATTCCAAGTATATAAGTTATTAAAACCGCCAGTGGCAAAAGCCATACCGTTCGTAGACGCTATTTGTGGTAGAAGAAAACTTCATAAGTAACGTTAGTAAGTTTAACACAATGTTAACGGTATCCAGCGTGTTATTAATGCGCGACAAAATGATCTAATGTTGAGACGCAATTTTATGACGAAGTACAATGTCCCAATCGGTCCCAATAAGGGCATACTAGGTCACTATATACTAAACAGTACGTACTTCATCCTCACCAGCGAAGTACGTACTGGCAGTACGTAGTATGCGATTTGAGATTTAGCCTTACCCCACACCAGTTGGCGCGAACTTTGACCGGAAGTGAGCGACTGTTGTTGTTTCTGTTCTGAGTGTCTGTAGATTTGACGCGTATAGTTAGCTTTACAAAGCTACATTTCTGTGTATTTAAAAATAGTACCGACTTTTGCTCTCCAGCATTGTAATATTAATAATATAATAATAATATTGTTATTAATAATAAGAATAATAACGATAATAGGCGAGTAAATTAGCTTTACGGAGTGATCATGTTGGATGCGTTGTCTGATGATGGCAGTAACATTAGCGAAACAGATGACGGCCAGGAGGATGTAATGACTCCAGCGGAATTGATTGGGAAACTTGAAGAGGTAACTATCCCGTTTCATAATAGCCTTTTCATGACTATAACGAATCATTGTTGTCCGTCCGTTTCAATTGTGATCATACGAGAGCAGCCTCACGTGAGCTGCAGTTTTGGAAATATGTAACTTGAATAAATAAATTATAAATACACAGCAGTTGTCTAAAATCAAATGGTACTATACACTACAGGTTTAGGTTTATTGTACCTACAGGACTATATGTCCATTTTACGACGAATATTAGAAGATCAACGCAACCACATGTTAATTTCCTATCCAACCTTCATTGTGTAAAGCCGAAATCTGAAGGAGAGTGTTTCGTCAACGGCAATTCACGCTACGTATCGCGGTATTGTCATGAAAATCATTATAATTAGTTAAGTTCATAATGTAGCCATACCTCAGTGTTTGTAGCAATTGGTACTCTATGGTTGTGTTTTCCTTTTAACTTCCATTGATGTCCTACTGAAGCCAGGACACCTGCTGTTAATCACATTTGAGGATGTGTAGCTGCAAATCCAAGCCTTTTATTAAAAAAACAACGTTTAATCTTTTCTTGGTACTGTATATAACGGCGTTATCAACAGTAGTAGTGTCTTGAAATCGGAGTCTCAAATATTCCAACTTGCCTTGCAACACCTACAGACAACAATTGATGCAAAATTCAACCTATTTAATGAATGTGTCTTCTGTAAAAAAAAATATTTAGCCAGCTAGTTACAAGCCCATCGCCAGCAGCTGTTTAAGCAGTTCGGTGTTTTAACTGCTTGAACACTATAGCTACCTAGAGCTTCAAATCAACAAACAAAACAGTAAGTAGTATTCAGGATAAAGCTAGGTTGCGGGCTTAACTAGATGGATAATGAAACGAATGCCTAATTGGAAAATGGCAAGCTAATTTTAGTCAGTTCATTTTGACAGTAGCTGGCTTGTACATTTTATTAATTTAGCAAACACTTTTCCAAAACATATTACTGTTAAGGGCATGGATTCAGTGATCACTTACTTTTAGCTAATCTAAATGTATAACACGTTTAGGTTATATCAAACCTTACTAAACATTGACTGCAATTGGCTGTCTCAAGTCTTTGAATTGTAAAAAGCCAGGATGTTGATTTCCATCACTCTGAGATTTATGCAGGTGAAGTCTGACACTGCTTTTGCCATGCTCTCAACTTAAATGGCCAATTCTTTTTAGTTTAGCTATGTTGCTCATATTATAAATAATAGAGGTGTAGATTCTTTTGTAAGAAAAAAAATAGCAACTATTAGTTGTCCTTAACAGCCCAAACTTGAATGCAATAGAGTTGTAGCTTGAATTTCTATTTTAAGTCAGGCATCTTGGTTATAGTTTGAGAGTTTTGCAATTCACTGATCAGGTTGTTTGCTATGTACAGTGGATATAAAAAGTCTACACACCCCTGTTAAAATGCCAGGTTCTTGTGATGTAAAAGAATGAGACAAAATCATGTCACAACTTTTTCCACCTCCAGCTGAAGACAAAGAGCCCCAAAGCATGATGCTGCCACCACCATGCTTCACTGTGGGTATGGTGTTCTTTGAGTGATGTGCAGTGTTGTTTTTGCGCCAAACATACCTTTTGGAATTATGGCCAAAAAGTTCAACCTTGGTTTCATCAGACCATAACACATTTTCCCACGTGCTTTTAGGGGACTTGATGTTTGTTTTTGCAAACTTCAGCCGGGCTTGGATGTTTTTCTTTGTAAGAAAAGGCTTCCGTCTTGCCACCCTACCCCATAGCCCATTCATATGAAGAATACGGAAGATTGTTGTCACATGTAGCACACAGCCAGTACTTGCCAGAAATTCCTGCAGTTCCTTTAATGTTGCTGTAGGCCTCTTGGAAGCT